>JAZHYW010022315.1:0-29860 GCA_037355805.1 Ixodes ricinus | reverse complement strand
TGTACTTTATCGCGCCGGTTAATAAGCTAAAATGGCAACCACGTATCAGGGAACAGATGGTTGTGAGAGTTTATTTTGCTTGTTTGGCAGCAGTGCACCAAACAACGAGGGCCAAGTAGCAGGGGAGAAGAGACACGGCGCAGGGTTGCTTTTTAGTTTGCCGTTTTTTTAACGATTCTCTCAGGCTGGGCTGTGTTACGTCTTCTATTTTGTCCATCCTTGTTTCGTATTATATCTGCATTAATCACATATTCTCTGCAGAAGAATGTTTGTACTAAGATAAATTACAATGAAATATTAAAACCTTTATTAAAAGAAAACAAGAAAGCAATGATTAAGCCGGCAGGACACCTGCATGGCACATGTGTCTTCATGTTTTGAATGTTTGGAAGTCATAATCATGGAACGCTGTCACCAGTGCTGCAACCTTGGGCGTCAATCAGTGTTGTTTGTATTTCGTTCGTTGAACCTTCGTGCCTTTTCCTGGGTTTACTGCAGCGATGGCTCTGGAGCAAGAAAAAAGAAGTCACATTTTGTGTTTTTACGTGCCAAACCAATGACGCGCATCTGGCACGCCTCAGTGGAGGACTGTGCATTAATTTCGACCGCTTAGGGATCTTTTGACAAGCAACCCAAAAGTTCGGTTACACGGCGCCTACTCTCCAATAAGCCTCCCTCAAATAGACCGATCTCACCAGGAATTGCGCGACACCACCGCTGCCGCGGTGCATTCTGGTACCTGTGTTTCTTCCTAGTACTACGGCCGTTTCATTGTGCGTTGTATGCCCGGCGTTTGGGAGTTTCCGCGTTAGCACGAGACTTTTTATCAGGTGTCCGCTTTCGGTTTTCAATGGTTGACTTTCCCGGTTGTGTGCAAGGCTGCCACGAAACAACACCAGACAAAAAGGCATAAGGTTGTATGTCTTCCCGACTGGGCATCTAAAAGTTTGAGCCACTTTCAGGAGATGCACACAATCACAATTGCATATAAAGCTCATAAGCAGCGCAAAACAGATATTTGTGGTCGCTTTTTGTAATGACACTTAACATACTAACATATATGAACATCTTTATTGAGTAGGACTGGCCTGGGACTTGGTTACCGAGTTGCGTGCTGTAATTGCAACAGGTCATGCGGTGACAGTCAGGATCGCCTTTGTGTCTTCTCGAAAGGAGAGTGCCTTTCCCTTCCACTAACTGCTGCGTGCTGAAGACAGCACGCACCAAGAAGCAGTCGATTTCAATCCATCGGTAATCAATAATTCGAAATCGGCAAAAGTGAAAAATGTTTGTGTTTATAATTTTATTTTTTATTTTTATCTGAATTTAGGAGCATTACAACCCTCATAAAGGCTCTCCTGTAACTGCTGGAACGCCGCTTTGTTGTTTGCCACTGGGGGTTATACACGACACAAAAGCGCGAAAGGTGCTGAGTCAGTCCTCTTCGCGACTCAGTAAATTACGAAATGATGAATAGACGCTATCATTCCTACCTCTGCATAAACTCCAAACACAGGCTTGTCTCCTTGCGGTAAACGATGTTGAAGGCAAAGTGAGCAAAGAACACCAGCTTGAAGGCCTGGCACGGGCTGGACGTGTGGACCACTGGCAGGCTGTCGATGCATATCGTGAACGGCTTAGCAGTCACAAAGCTCCCTCCTGAATGAAATGTGTCATAATTTACCAATGCCTACCTGTCTGCTAGAATCATTTGCAATTATAACTTTTGCACAAATTAAAGGAGAGCCTGGCATGTCCCCCAAGTCATCGTCACACGCAGTTCCCTGTTCTGGAGGAAGAGTTCCACACATACATAAGTATTTTGGTTTGTAATTTGGTTTTCTTTACAGGAGAAGTTTTCAGTGGCATAAAAGTCATGCCAGAAGCCGATTGGCCTTATATGTCCGATACTAAAAAGAATCGCCTGTTCAATTTCAGTTTATGCTGTGGCGCAAATTATGACTAAATATTTTTGAAATGTTGAATTCGTATAGTGCGTAGGCTTTGAGGATTTTTTTTCTTGAGTGCAAACGGATATAGTAAGCGTAAAAAATCCTTGCGTAGCAGACAAGGCATTTACCCGTACATGAGAATGTTAATTTCAATACTGTGCACAATATAGTCATGTGTACAAACTAAATTACAAGGTAACCTGCTAGGAATGCTGAGGAAAAATAGGGTTGAAAAATCTTGCTTGCAATGTTTACCTCGATTACTTTGTAGAAGAGGTCCTTGTCTTCCTCGAAGATGGCCAGCAGTAATAGAGGAGCACCTTCACATTCGACTGCTGTAGACTTCCTACTCATCTTTGCGGCTTCAATTTCTTGCAAGCATGCCCTTACGCTTGATAACTCAGGATTGAGTAAAACAGAGCATGGTAAATATTTATTTTCACGCGAACTGGTAGAAATCGGCTGTGGAGATACGTTAAACCAACAACGCTTGACAATTTAGAAACCGAATAATTTACATGGCTATCCCATGACATATTTTCAGGAAAAAAAGACACCTAGTGTTTTAAAATTATCCACGATCTCTATCGGCCTTTAGCTAAATACTATAGGCCTTGGCATAATTTTTGTTTTACGAAAGAAAATAGTTTTTGTTTTTTCAGAGTTAATACTTAGTCCATTTTCTTTTGCCCAAGCCGCCAACCTTGACAAAGTAAAATCAACAGCATCCACAATTTCATCGCTATTTAGAGAGGAAACAAATATACTGGTGTCAGCTGCATAAATTACAAATTTAGCAACGGGGTCCATATTCACAATATCGTTTATATACAGGTTAAAAAGAAGGGGCCCTAAGATACTCTCTTGTGGAACCCCTAAAAAAATACGCTTTCTATCGGAGGAATGACCACTAATGTTAATATATTGGAAGCGGTGACTCAAGTATGAATTTAGGAGTGATAACGACAACCCTCGAATACCATAGTAATTAACTTTATAAAGCAGAATGTTATGATCGACGAAGTCAAAGGCTTCAGTAAAATCTCCGAATACGCCAGCGACCGTTCTTTTTTCTTCAAAATTTTGTAATATGTATTCTGTCTGGGATAAGAGAAATAATTCCGTGGAACGATTTTTTTTTTAAACCAAATCGCGAAGATGAGAGTAAATAGTTTTTATTCGCAAATTGTACGAGACGGGACTCTATAACTTTTTCGGGGCCTTTAGAAAATAAGAGAAGAATTGAAATCGGTCGATAATTGCGGAAATTATTTTTATCTCCTTTTTGTGAAGGACAGATATACCTTCGCCACCTGCATTGCCGTAGGAAATACTCCTCACGAACTTCTTAGCAAGATACGCGGAAGACACCGACCGCCACTGCATCATCTGTGCCCTAACACGTTTGTATACCCCTAGCGTTCCTTCCAGTCGACACTTTCTTAAGGCACTTTCTTAAGGCAGCGAGAAAACGCGCGCGGCCCGCCCGTAAAGTCGCAAAACATCTCGATCGGCATTATTTTCTTCTAAACAAAAACTTGGTCCCCGCGCCATTCTTCGCGGGTTGTCGCGATCGAAACGAACGAATTAATCTGAAGCGGCACATTTATTCACGTCCGATGCCACGCTTTCGCGCCCCCACTCTTCTCTCTGCAGCGCGCCGCCAACTCAGCGGGACCCAGATATCCCCGTCTTGCCTTTTGAGCGCGGCAACGTCGCAGAATGAAGGACAATACGATGACTATTACGTCAGCAGTCAGCTGTTATAACGAGATGATCGTCTACAAGAATTGTGCGTACCTGCATGACGATAAGCTCAGCTGCAACCAAAGCAGACGACGCCCGCCTTTCGTCGTCTGTCACAAAATTATTAGACGGTCCCTGCTACTGGCCCACGCGACCTTGAATTCCCCGCCGTGTCTGCGTGTGTGCCTCACCGGGAAACCGACGTCGCCTCCCTCGCTCATGAAGAGCAGAAAGGATATTGCGAAAAGGCGACAGGAGACAATGGGGGAGGGGAAGGTGGACGCCCCACTTCTGTGGTCAGCGCTTTCATCGTACTCGCGAAACTTCGAGAGGCGCGGTCGGCGAGGGCATGGCGGGGGGCAACAAAAAAACACCATCTTCCCGAGGGGAACCATGGGGTGATGCGGAGCATCGTGTTGGTTCCGAGGAAAGAGTCAGTTGCGTGCTGACGTCGAGAGATGGCGCCACCGACTGCCCTAGCGTTACCCCCTACGCGAGCCTTCGTCGCGGCTCGCGGCAGAGAAACTTGGAACGCTCGCCGCTCGCCGTTTATTTTTTTTCACACTTGAAGGAGAGGAGACTAGAGCAGGAGAGTTGCGCGTGCGCGCGCGGTGTGAGTAGAAGCGAACGAACGCGCAGTGCACGCAGCTGGTAGAGAGAGAGAGCGGAGAGAGTAACGCGCAGCTGTTGGAAAGAGGGAAGGAGAGTTGCGCGTGCGTAGTGCGAGTGCGGACTACGACGCCGCGGAACATAGACCCGAGCAAGAGATGCTCCGCATCTAAAAACGGGTGCGAACGTCGCGGTCGTTGGGATGAGTGCTTCCCGCATGGGCGGCAGCCGGCGGCGTGCGGCGAACTTTCGTGCCGCTGTCTGGCCCGGCCAAGCAAAAGGCGCGGGAAATCTCGTAAGTGCTCGAAAGAGTATGAAAGCCCACGCGACCTTGAGGCAAAACGCTGAGGTTCAACGCCCCTCACGGTAGCACCCTCGGGTGAGGAGTTCGCTATGTGGGAGCGTCTTGCTGCGAGCGGCGTTCGCGCCCGCGTTTTCTGGCCGTGTCACCGTGCCGTAAGGTACCGCGTAAACCCATTTCGATTGCGTGTTCTGGTTCGTGCTCGGGCCCATAGGGAGACTTAAGCCAAACGAAAAAAAGCAGTTTCCCTACCCTTAGTAAAAAGAGGCCGCAATTGAAACGAATTTGAAATATATTGAATATGAATATTCATTTTGTATTCATTCTGTATTATTTTGTCCGCATTCGAAATACGCACGTAATGTATTCAAAATATATCATAAATATTAATCAGAAAAAATTTTGGATATACCAAAAATATAATTCTTTCCTCCTCAAGATGTCATTTGTGTCCTAAAAAGCGACTACGCAATTTTTTTTGTTCATAGTTATTTTGTTAACAAGTAATATTGAAGTGGTATTTGTGGTCTTTGAAGGGCCTACTAAATACATCCCGCAACTACACATCAGAAACGAACACAAACACAAACACCATGACGCACTGAACACCTGAATCACAGTCCCGTTGACTGCTCTAGAGCCTTATATAGCCTACATATTCAAGGTAATCATTTGGCCGGTGACCAGCTCTGCACTTATTAAGGTTCTAAGTATTCTATCTTCTCCTAGGGAGTCTGTCAAATGGGAAACGGTGTTTTGAAGTTCGTGGACGATATCTCTTACTAAAAAGCATTGGTACAACTAATAATAATTTGGCGCAGTCGCTAAAACAATATCGACAAAAACGGCTTCTAGAAGAAATGTTATTGCTTCTCTGCATAGCACCACTCTAGATGAAGCAAGTCAAGCTAGCTTCTTTACTTTAAAATAGTAATTTTGCTTTTCTTTACTAGTTGACTATTTCATATGGTCATTAACGTCACTATATTAAAGTCACTACTCACATCACATACAATGGCGAGTATACACATTCAGTGAACTAACATTGCGCTAACACAATTCCACGCGAAACATATCTGCCCACAGCTCTTGCTGAAGCTTTTCAGCGTCAGCAAGTGTTGTGGTTGTAGTTCCCGAACCCCGTTTGTGATTGGTGTGAAAGAAACTCATCAGGTGTGTTCTTGATAGAAAAAAGGAAACAATAACATAAACTTCTCTGATTCATCAGTGCTATGCTGCACAACCCAATTGACAAACTAATCAAATGTTGTATTTTAGGCAGTTCAATGTACTCCACATCTGCTTGAAGTGAATTTCTGATAGGCGAGCTTTTCAATACTTTGGTAGTTTAAGTCACACTACCAAATTATTGCAGTCAAAAGGTACTTAGGGTATAACACAACAGTATTTACGATTTCCAAGTATTTTAAGAGCATTCTGCACATATTTTTGATCGCTGCCTTTTTTTAGCGTTGGAGTATATTTTGCATGAAATAAACTAATATTTTAAGAAATCTAATTGAAAGGTATTTTGTGCCTGCTAATTTAGTATTTACATATTTGTGAACGCATCAAGAGAACTTCATATGTAGTCTAAATAAAGGCATTTTAAAACTATTTTCCGAAATATATTTTAGAATTAAGTAAAAAAAAAGTGTTTATTTTCGGTCTATTTTTTGTGTACTTTCAATTATGAGCTGTACTTCAAATACACTCAAATTAGAATGTGGTATATTTCGAACGTCTTAGTTTTCGCTAAGGGTACTAAACCGGTAATAATGCACAGCACTCACCTCACGTCAGAAATCGTCTAGCCGGGAAAACCAACGTCAACGAGGAATCGTTATCCGGCATCCATCCTAAAAAATGAGCTCCGCACCAAAATTAGGATCAACGAAAACACGGCGCGCGTTAATCCTTGCACTAAAATTACACATAAATATAGTTTTATTTTCTAAATACACAAACAAAATATTAATGTGTCAAATACACTCTCATAGCCGCTTTTTGTGAAGTGGAGAAACACATGGTTATCCAAGAAGGTAAAAACAGAAAATGTATGTTTTTTCTTGAACAGGTTTCGGTTAAAGACCAGTAACAAACATTTCCATGTATGACAACAAAAAATGCCCGTAAAAATGCTTGTAATTTTACACACATTTTTTACAGTGCCGGGTGTCTAAAAACAAAACTGCAGGACCAGGCAATATATTTGTGGTCGCGCACCAGTCACCTGGTGTGCGACGCCAAATATCCGCCTGGTCCTGGATTTTTCGGACACCCACCAGTCGCCTAGAAGTGCTTGGAAATTTGTGTTTGTCCTTTTTTCTCCTTGTTCTTCTTCTCCAGGGATGATCGTGCACCCCTGCCCGCCCGGACACAAAGTCAACCTCCGCCCCCTCTCAAGAAATTACAACCGTCATCCCAACCTCTTTGAAACTTGGCCCCGATCATCAAGCTTCTTCACCCGGAAACGAACTGCCCCATGCTTCCCTCTCACGAAAGCTCCAACCGTCACCCCGCCGAAATTTGGAACCGACCGTAGCATTGTATAAACATTTGCTCATCCGCATCTCTCCCTACTTTTCTAAGGAAACTACAACCGTCATCCCGCCGTTTTTGAAACTTGGACTCAACCGTAGGATTGTATAAATACCACCCGCGTTCATTTTTAAAAGTTCTTCCTGACGAAGGCCGGACTCCGGCCGAAACGTCGAAGAATAAACAGTCCGTTGGTGCTGTTTTCACCAAGGGTTTTCTTTTTTTCTCTAAGTTGATATATAATATATATATATATATATATATATATACCTTATATATACTTCAATTTGATGACGCACTTGTACTCTAAATATTTGTCTGTTAGATGTAATGAAAGTGCAGTTATATATTCTGCTTAACCGGCAAGCCTGATACTAAAATCTTTTCTCGTTCTTTGGTATTGCCTAGAATATTTGTTTTCTTCCAACTCAGGCTGGCAGCAACTCTCATGGCAATGCACCGCCAAGTTAAGTGGAGGCATTTGCTTTATGAAAGTTCGAGTTCTCTTCAACTAGCGAAAACAGTGAGGCCGCTTGGCGGTGCGCTGCTTCAAATAATGTTGCCAGCCTGAGATGGGAAAAAAATGAATGATACTGGACAAGCAAAATAGCAAAAACGAGAGATATTTTGTAATGCATTTCGCATCAGGCTTGCTAGCGAAACAGAAATGTAATAATTCACCGTCATTACATCTAGCACAAAAATAATTTCGGTAGATTGTGCCATTAAGGCTAGAAGAATGGATATGTATATCTGTTTTCCCCATTAAAGATCAGTTGATAATACCGCTTTGTTCTTCTCGCCTTTTTTTACCCGTTCCCTGGCGCATTTATTTCCGTAGAATTCCCAAATATAATTTGTTCATCCCTGAACTGTTGCTGCTGGAGAAGATAAGTCTTCGGTGGATCAGCCATTTGTGTCTATATAGCGACGTGATCAAACTCGCGTCGATACCCACGTGCAGAGAGCCGGGTCAGTTGATGAACCGTAGGCGGCTATTGTTCAAGCGGGCAAGCAGCTTCCACCTCTCTCTTCTCCCCCTTCTCCGTCACACATCTCTGGTTCAATGGGACAAACGCGGTGTAGTATTATAATACCCCTGTCAGACAGGCACGGTTAAATTACATTTAAGCAAAATGACATTACAGCTCGGCCTATCTGTGTGTTTAATACGCCACGCTGCGCCTGCACCCGCCACGTGCTTGCAGAACCAGCATCACGAGCTGATTCGCCGAGCGGTGAATGACAATCGATCAAAATGACATCTACTTTTCCGTCTGACAGGGGTATAAGACCGCGCGCTGGCCAACTCGTCTGCGGGGTGTAGCTAGATGAGGTGCCGTGACCTAAAGGCAGGTTCGCCGGGACATCGCATGATGCGTTAGCTCCGACTCACCGGGCTGCCGTGGGGGTCTCAGGAAACGGCCGGTCATTTCGGAGCGTCGATCCCGCCGAAGATTTCCAGCTCCCGCAGGACGAAGCCAACAGACATGTTCGTTCGGGTCGCGATCTGAGCGTGTCCTCGAGCGATCGGCCGGATCGCTCGCCTTTTATTGATTTTATAACAATGGCAACTGCTAACCCAATCAGTGATCTCGCGTGATGTTATGTGACTTATCGTTCTCTTTTACACATCACTACATTATCCCTCTCTTATATGAAAGAGCGATAAATATGTCTACTGAAAACCAGTGCATTAATTTATGATATTTTTCCCTTTTTTTAAATTAATGAGCCTACCATTACTGAAAATAGACTAGTCAAACTATTTCTAAAAAACTTAAGATGTAATCTTATACACTTAAAATTGCTGTGATACTAACAGTTGTTAGACATCGTATGTTTTGTAACCAATAACTAGACTAAGCAAAAACTAGTGAGCGCTTGGTTCTAAACGCCTTGATGAGGCACGTTGGTACACTTTCCCGTTAAATAGTCACTTTAACTCGCGTTATGCAAGCTACTACAAGTTACTCTAGGACTTCAGTTATGCACTGCAGTAGTGTCTTAAAACTAGCGTTATGCACTTAAACAGAGCGAGAGGCAAAATATATCACATCTGTGGTTCTTGTCTAATTTCGTTAATTTTGTCCATAGACGTATTACTGTTATTGACACTAAGAAACGAAAGCACGTAGTCTTTCAGTCTTCCTGGAAGTCGTCCAGGGGGCCAGTGCTGCTCCACCACCCTCATGTGAGCTCTTCAATTTCACTAAGTTTATCGAAATCACCCACCAGTTACAAAACTTAATTTAGCGCGAAATCAACAATCACTGTTTCGAGAAAGTTGATGGTTGACCCGAAGCTTTATGCACCGTCTATTTGCCTGGCGTCCATATCACAAGAGCGAATGACGTTTTAGCGAACAGTGACATTTGAGCGAATCGACGTTTTAGCGAATAACGGGGGCGCGCGTTAACCCACCCGCCGCGCTGCGTTTACGCCGCTTCGCGGCGACAGTCTGCGGCGGCTCATTACAAAAATCTGAACCCATTTGGCCCACCTGAAAACGCCGCTTCGCGGCGTCCGACTATTCGCTAAAGTGTCATTCGGTGAAACGTGGGAGTTCGCTAAAGTGTCATTCGATCAAGTGAGTGCCTCCCATTTGCCTGATATGCGATGAGAGATTTGACTACCCGGAACAAACTCGCAATGGTGCTACGACCCAGAGAGCACAATGCGACTACGTCCACGGCACACACAAGGCACGGTAACGCCATCACCGGCTGCCACAACACTGAAGAAGACGCAGGAAGGAACCAGGACGCCGCGATCACGACGTGCCGTCGGCATAAAAAAACCCAGACCAAGAGCTACAGTATCCAAGATGGCCCCAACGGCCAACGCTTTTGAATCCGAGCCCGCCGCAATGTTGACGGAGGACACGCAAAAAGACCACGCCACCCTAACTCCTCTGACGTCACGCGCCTCAGGAGAAAGGGAAACCGAACACACCTTCCTGCAGAGTTCCCTTCTCTCCTCGGTGCCGCGGCCTCGCCAACCTCTCCAACTCAGCGCGAGGACCGCTCCATTGCCATGCTTCCCGAGAGGACGATGAACGAGGTACCAGAGCCAAGAGCAGACATCGGCCGAGCATCTGGACCCTCATACTGACATCAAACAGTTTTCACTACCTCGGCAAAGACGCCTCTGAAGAAGAGCCGACCATCAAGAGAACTGCGCTGACCTAACAGACCTCGCCAGGTGAGCGTCAACCATCCAACCGCGCAGCTGGCGATTTCCTCACGCAGGACGGCTTCACGCTAGTAAGCCACCGCCAATCGCAGAGGGCAGAACCAGTCAAAACCAGCCAAAACCAGCCAAAACCATTAAAAGGAGAGACTGCACACCGCGCTTTTTCGGCCCTCGCAGGCAAAAATAGAATTAGAATCTTCAAACAAAATCAAAAACACACGAGAAATCAGGAGCAGGTTCAACAGAAGTGTCATCACCCAGATGATCGGAGATTTTCCAAGTATTGGATCTCCAAGCACCGGAGCAGGTCGAGATGGACCAACCGTTTCAAATGGGCCAACTTCACGCAGCTTTAGCAAGGGCGAACGCCCGCAGCGCACCTGGGCCAGACCTGATAACCATCTCGGAACAGCGCAACCTCCCTGAATTATACCTCCAGCTTCTCCTTGACGCGATCAACGAGATTTGGACGATGGGCAACTTCCCGAGCTCCTGGCGCGAATCCCTGGTGATTCCTATTCCAAAGCCGGGCAAGCCACCGATTGCGCTCACTAACCTCCTGCCAATTTTCCTCACCAGCAAGCTGCGTAAACTCATTCAACGTATGGTCCTAGAGCGACTCATGTGGCATCTCGAGAGACACTCCCCGCTCCGCCCACATAAACTCGGATTCCACCACGGGATGAGCACGCAAGACATTCTCATTATGCTGCGCCATCAAGTCATTGACGCCTACTCGAAAGTGCAGAGGAGAACGGTGGAGGCGGTGGACGTTCGCAAGGCCTTCGACACCATCCCTCACGAGGCGGTCATCCAGAGTGCATAGCTTGCTGGGGTGTGCAGCCACCTTGTCATTTTCGTTCAGAGTTTCCTGAACGACCGAACGTAGAAGATCAAAGCCAGTGACTACATCGGACCCGCTCAACCGAACAGGACAGTGGTACACTCTTAATCTGGGGCCACCTAGGAAGCCACCTATAGCCGTGACAAATGAGATCCAACTTGTCACGGCAAAGTTTGGGGCCACCTAAAATCGCCAGCCCGTTTGCCGCCCCTTTTTAGGTGGCCCCAAACTTTACCGTGACAAGTTGGATCTTGCCGTCCCGTTTCTTAGCTGGCCCGTTTTCTAGCTGGCCCGTTTTCTAGCTGGCTGGACGTTAGAGTCTATTCAGATGCTGAGTCATCGGCCACAAACATGGCCGCTAACATAACGTTTATTCGTGAGCACTGTGGAAAACACATTCAGGCAAAACAAATTCACCAATTAGATAACCGCATTTGCTTTCGGCGGCCAGGCTTGTGTGTAGTTACTCGACATTTTAAAGCAGTCTGACGTCATATGAATAGACCCTGTAGCTTTGGCGGCAGTTTGAAGAGTGGGAACAAAACAGTAAATTTCGACGCAACCAGGAAAGGGAGCTGAGGCTGTCCACTTGCCAGGATCTACTAGTCTATGGTTATACCATACAGCCTGCGTCATGAAACACGGGCTAAATTGTTGCTCAAAAACTACACGTCGCACATAAAAAGCGAATTTTTGTTTATTATGAAAATTCTTAATATTTGACATTCGTATAATTATGGTGTCAAAGATTTTGAATAATTAACTTTCTGTAATTACTAAATTTAAAAGTATGGTCAGGTCTGCGGCAAATATTGTAAAAAAGATAGTTTTAGTTTTTCAAAAATATTGTTTGATACAATACATTTCTTAAATTCAGTTAGCCTAATAAAAGCTTATTCGTAGAGTGTAACCAAAAAGTTATAATGAGTAGCTTAAGATGTAGGCAAATGCGAAGGAGTCAGGCATGCTACCTCCGATAGGTTGGAAAAGGTCAGTTTCCGCCTTAGACGTTTCATTTCGTAATAACACGAGGACAAAAATGTGTGCAACGCCCAGTTGCATTAACACAAATCTTTTTTTATAAATAATCCAAATTCGATCCCAACTTTTTGCGAGAAAAAATATCGAACATGTATACTTCGTTACACCATGAGCACAAACTTATAAAAATATTGAAAGATTTCTGCGTAAGATGGTGGACAGCGACAGCTGGAATGAAGCCATCTGAGACGCAGCCATCCGAGTATATTCTCTTTGCTCGGGCGTGCGTAGAACGGCTGCCTGTCTTTCTCGCTTCCGGACGCGTGCCGATTAGAGCTCAACATGCTTTAAAATTTAAAGCAATCAACGTGGCACCCCTTCACTGCGGACAGCGGTACTTCGTAGGGTGCGAGGCGGTGGACAGAGATTGTCCCCACATGTCACGCTTGGACGTCTGGCGCAGGGACGTGAGTCTCCCCTGAAGGCTCATTCACACTGAAAGAAGGTTTCGGCCGACGTCGACGGTCGCGTGAGCAAAGAAGGGTGCACGCACAAGAACAAACTTAGTGTATTCTAGATGTTACATTTATCATCAATTTTAGTATAAATGTTTCTTGTGTGGCCGTCCTCCTTTGCTCAAAGCGATCGTCGACGCCGGCCGAGACTGCGCGACTATATACCTCGGACGGCAAGGTGATGAGTGCGCCGTTTACGCCGTGCTCTATCGGCGGACACTTCGGCAAGAGAAAAGTTCGCCCCTATAAACTATTTACACCTTGTCCCTGTAAATCATGGTGGCCACCGTTGAAGCATTGGCGGTTAGGCTTCTTTGCCTCACCTTACCATATAGGCAAACCATAAAGGCTGCGACTGTGACCCGATAACTTCAAAAATAGTAACCCTCCAAGATAGTCACCGGAGCAGACTACTCCGTTTTGAGTGAAAGACTCTCTCGTTGCCTTCAGGAAAGTTACGACGTTGTTGGACGGACCGCAGATACGAACCGCCGGCGGACATCTGATCACACCTGTCGGCAGGTGCACTGCTTGGGTTGAGATCCACGGTGAAACCTGCCCTGTGAAGTTCGTCGTTCTGCAAGACTGTTCGTGGGACGTCATTCTCGGAATGGACTTCTTGCGTGAATACGGCGCCATCATCGACCTTCGGAGAACAAGCTGACGCTTCGGAAACCTGTTACATCGGCGGAAGATCCCAAAGCGACGTTAGCTGCAGCGCGAGTCCTCACCAGCCACGTAAACCTGCCGCCGCTGTCGAGTGTCTTTTTGCCCGTCGGGACCGCAGAAGCCACCTGCGGTGTAGCACTGTTGAAATGAAGCTTCCAACTTCTCCTTGGACAAGAGATTGGCGTTGCAATAGGCGTAACTGAGCTCCAGGACGGGCTCACCACAGCCCTTGTCACTAACTTCCGGCAAGAGTCGCAGCACCTCACAAAGGGTACAGCTGTGAGCTACGTCGAGGAAATTCAGGACTCAGCCGCGATCCCTGTGATCTCAGAAGACGCCTCTCCGACGCAGCACAAGGAAACCACGCCATCAGACCTCGACATCCACCCAACCCTCCCCCCTCCCCGACGACAGCTGACTGACCTCGCCGAGTTCAATGAGTGCTTAGCCACGTCATCAAATGTGCGCCAGACGACGGTTGCGAAGCATCGGATAGTTACTGATGACGACGCACTTCCTGTGCTTCGGCCGCCATACCGAGTGTCTGTGAAAGAAAGGGAAGCCATCCAGAAGCAAGTTCAGGAAATGCTTAATGGCGGCATCGTCCAGCCCTTCGATAGTCCGTGGGCTTCCCCAGTAGTCCTGATGAAGAAGAAAGACGGAACCCTGAGGTTCTGCGTGGACTTTCGCCGGCTGAACGCAGAAACAAAAAAGGACGTCTATCCGTTGCCCCGCATCGACGACACCCTGGACCGGCTGCGCCACACCTGATACTTTTTGTCGATGGACCTGAAGAGCGGGTACTGGCAGATTGAGGTCGGCGAACGAGATCGGTAGAATTTGGCCTTCGTCACTCCGGACGGTCTGTATGAATTTAAAGTAATGCCTTTCGGGGTATGCACAGCGCCGGCCACGTTTCAGGGCGTTATGAACACCGTCCTTTCCGGCTTAAAATGGCAGAGCTGTCTCGTCTACCTCGACGATGTTATGGTGTTCGCGAGCGAATTTGACGAGCACCTAAGACGACTGCGAGCCGTGCTACAGGCCTTCAAGGCTGCTGGGCTGACACTCAAGCCTTCCAAGTGTCGGTTCGCTTAGGGTGAGTTGAAATTCTTGGGCCACGTCGTGAGTGCTCAGGGTGTGAGCCTTGATCCTTCAAAGACGTCGGCTGTCACCGAATTCCCGAAACCATCAAACAAAAAGGCCGTCCGAAGGTTGTTTGGGCTGTGCGCGTACTACAGACGTTTCGTTCGAGACTTTGCACAGATATCTGCACCGCTGACGCATCTGACAAAGGACGACGTGTAGTTCCAGAGGGGAGAGAAGCAAGAACAAGCGTTGGACGAACTCAAGCGAAGGCTCCAGTCGCCCCCTATCCTCGGGCATTTTGATCAGTCGGCAGAGTCACAATTCCACACGGACGCCAGCAATACCGGTCTCGGTGCGGCATTCTTTCAGCGACAAGAAGGGTAGATCGAGTAATAGCTTCGTCTAAGGCACGAAAAATTGTCTAAAGCAAAAAGAAAATATTTCAACGACCGACAAAGAATGTTTTGCTGTCGTCTTAGCGATAACCATGTTCCGTCCGTACTTGTACGGGATCCCGTTCCACGTGGTCAGAAACCACCACGCCCTCTGCTGGCTCACTAACCCCAGAGATCCATCAGGAGTTCTTGCAGTCTTCGACTGCAAGAATTCGACGTAATCATTGTGCATAAGTCCGGCCGCAAGCATAATGACGCTGACTGTTTGTCTAGGGCTCCGGTCGAACCTCCCATTGCACGTGCCGACGACGATGACGACGCCCGTTTTCTCACCGTAGTTACCGCTACCGACACGAGGGCACTTCAACGCAACGACACGGAACTTCGCTCTGTGATCGACCACCTCGAAGGTCGAGGAGGTTCAGTCCCAAGGGTCTTTTCTCGAAATCTATCGAGCTTTGTCCTGCAGCGAGGCATGCTCTTCAGAAACAATTTGGAACCAGCAAAACTCCCTGGCCACTGGTTGTCCCTACCAGCCTCCGAGAAGAAATATTTCAAGCGTGCCACAACGACCCAATGGCTGGACATCTCGGCTACAGCAGGACCCTTGCTCGGATTCGTGACAAGTACTACAGGCCGAAACTCCCGAAGACTGTTCATCCGTACACACGGTCATGTAACGAGTACCAACGGCGTAAGAAACCTCCAACGACACCTGTGGGATTCTTGCAACCAATATCGGCCCCAACTACGCCGTTCCAACATATGGGAATATATTGCCTTGGGCCCTTCCCGCCGTCGACGTCGGGAAACCACTGGATACTCGTTGCAACAGATTACCTCCATAGGTCGGCATTTTAAGCTGTCCTCCTCAAACTCGCGATCACCATTTTTTCCGCAATCAGAACTCACGCCCACTCACGATCACGATTTATTCAAAATAGGGTCATCACCCGGACTCACCCTCACGGTTCAACACAAAACCAAAACTCACTCGCCGCCATCAGAGCGGTCGTCACGCTCACAGGTCATCACGGTCATCACGCTCACAGGTCATCACGAATCATCAGACTCACTGGTCATCAGACTCACAGGTCATCACACTCGCAGGTCCTCACGGTCTTCACACTCACAGGTCATCACGGTCCTCACACTCACAGGTCCTCACGGTCCTCACACCGAATGGTCATCACGGTCCTCACGGCACTCACACTCACAGCTCCTCACGGTCCTCACACTCACAGGTCATCATGCTCATCGCACTCACAGGTCCTCACGGTCCTCACACTCACAGGTCCTCACACTCACAGCTCCCCACGGTCCTCACACTCACACAGGTCCTCACGATCACCACACTCACAGGTCCTCACACTCTCAGGTCATCACGCTTACAGGTTGCTTTCTTTGTTTTTCTGTTGTTTCTCGCAAGCCGTTGGTTTGTCTTCGCGCGAGTCGTGCGGCGGAGAAACTACCCCAAAACAGTGCATTTCTGAACCGCTTATCCAGTTTGAAAGAAATGTACTATGTTTATATTTATGCCCCGCACATTTCTACCAAATTTCGTTAACCTGTATTAATTAAGAAAGAAGCTAAATGCAAGCTGACGAAGGTGGGTGTGTTGAACTTTCGCTTGCTGACAAGGGCGGCGGTAAAACACAAACGCGCCTTCCGACCGGTTACACAGACAACGTCGCACTGATTAGGGCATTGCCTCGCTGCGCATACCTCACTCATTTGCGCAGAAATAAACGATTACTACATATATCACCCCCGTTTCGTTTTTTGTGCCACCCACACGCACTTCTATGGAAGTTTATGCAGCACACATTTATAGTAAACGTATGCATCGACCAAACTTTTTTCTGATTTGTGAGGGCGGTAATATTAGGTAGGGTGGGTTCACTTGACGTACCTATGGTTTGACATCTCACCATAATCCCTGTTGGCAGTGGTGTCCGTCAGTCGTATGCTATTCTATGAGCAGAGGCCGCGGAGGCCGAGTTTTCCTTTTAACTCGAGTTGCGATGCATTTGTTGATCGACCGCGTGCTTCCCGGAGTAGGCTGCGATTCATCGGCCGGCATTGTTTTTTAGCCCGCTTGGCCTTTAAAAATACCGTCAGTATTTATTAAATGGATACATGCAGCCGCCCTTGAATTGGTTTCGTTCAGATTGGTTTGGCATGGCTTTGCTTGGTTGGGTTGGGAGTAGTTTGGGGGCGCGCCACCTTTCATGTGGCAAGCCGCGTCATTCTTGGCGCGCAGTTCTATAATGGGCAATCGGTTCATCGAACAAGGTTTCATAGACAGATCGTTTCATCGGCACTGCGATGTTGCACCGGCAGATCGTTTCTTCGACATTCGATGCTCGACAGAGCTTGCTACATTTCGTCGACACTTTTTCTTTACTCGGACGTCTGGACGACATTTCTCTTTCTATCTCTTTTATCGACGCGGCGTTGGCTTCTTGACGTCTCACGTTCTTCGCGTGTTCGCAGCGCACTACGGTGTCCGCAACGGACAGGGCGCAGGTGGCGCAAGCGCAGATGCTCCTCACTCTTTGTGCGCAGTGCGCTGTGCGCTTACGTTGCTGGAGTGGTGCGTGCGGCGTGGCGGCCTTTTGGATACGTTTGGCCGTTTGGGCGCGTGCTCGGCCTGTCTAGGTGAGTTTTCTTTACGTAAGGAGCGTGCCCTATGAAGCTGAGGCTCGGTGCTCGGCAGCCGGACGGCCGGACGTAATTGTTGCTTTCGGTCGTGCTTTTGGCTGCGTGCACACACGAAGCTCGCGAGATGCTGAATCGTTTCAAACTTTTTCTAAAAAGGGTGTTTCTCAATGCAGTGGTGGCCTAGTGTACCGCTCCTTTTTTTATAGAATCATGTGAGGCTTATTTTGTTCCCAGTAATGCACGCGAAATACCAAAACTAATGTTTTGCATTCTCGTCTGGCAAGTGTCCCGAAAAAGGTAGTGACGTAGAGGTTAACCTGTCGGCTTCAGTAGTCCTTAAGAGTCGATGAACGAGATTTTTACATTCTTGTAGCTTGTAAAGTCGGAGCTGGCGGAGATCTATCATCTACGTCGCTTTCTTGGCCATTAGTCAGCTGACCGATCCTACGTGCTCGACCACTCGGTGGAAGCGTAATCCTGTTTATACAGTATTCAACAGTGCTCATCGGCACACAAGCGTCAGTACAGGTTATGACTTTGTCAACATTGCCTGAATATCGAAGGTGTCTTCATGATCCCTTTAAGTGTGCGTGCTTGCACGACATGAAGTGTCACAGCTTTGCGACCGCAACACCTCACGCGGTCACAATGTCCGCCCATATCAAAATTGAACTGGGCGGTGTTTTAAATACAATATTTAGCATTCTTTCGCGCATTTAGTTTCCGGAAATTAGCAGCACATTCGGGAAGTTGAAGTTGAGTGGTATTTTTTGCGTAACTCGCGGAAATTATGACAAGCGGTTTCTGTAGTCATTTAGTCGCACATTCACAAGAAATATTATAATTTATGTTACATAATTATCAAACCCGCGGCGTTTATGCAACCATCGGTTCGAGACAGATTCTCAGTCGCTCGGTTAACAAGTATTCAATCAACGCAGTAGCACACTTCAACGACCCGCTGATCGATCTTGCCCTCTGCTACAGCATTGTAAAATTTTATTACGGGCTTGAATCATCGCGATATGTGTCAGAGGCCTTCAAGCGATAAGAAGTGTTTTAGAATTGAATTGTCAAAAGTTGGTTATCAAATATATTATTTTTGTTTTACAAGAAATTCTTCCCTCACTCTGAGTACCCATGCATTCAACCATAATAACGTAAAAACGCAACATGAGTAAACAACGGGCAAGGGGAGCACAGCGTCATGCACGAAGTCCGAGAAGCCCGGGCAATTGGCGCCTCGGAGTCGCGTCCAGCCGGCGCGCCGACAACCCGGCCGTGGCCGTGGGGCAAGCGCCGCGACGTTGCGACGTTGCCGCGGCGGGCGCCGCCGTCATCTACTTCTCAATGTAAGCAGGCTGCGGACGGGCGCATTTAGAAACCTTGTTTGAACGTGGCATTTCGGATCGGCGTGAACCTTTTTGGAACCGTTTTTCGTAAAAGTAAGTCTCAACTTCACGTCTCTATGACATCACCGGGTTCCTGCCTACTCTCGCCAATTCCTAGAGTTTCCCCAAAATAAACGTCGCTACTGCTGCGCGAAAGACTGCCACAGTTGCCACAGTCGCGAAGGTGACTCAAGCGTCAAACTTTACCGCTTCCTTCAAGATCTTGGGAAGCGACACGGCGACAGAAGTGGATTACTACAGTGCGACGTATCAAGTAAGTGAATTTCACATTAATTGTTGAAGTGAAGGAAATTGATGTGCAGGTTTGGAAAGTGGTCTGACAAACTCGTTTTGCAAACTACTCGGCAAAATAACATATTTTTACAAGTTGTTTTACGAGTGTCTGAGACAGCCACATAGAGAAATACGGTAGGAAAAATCGGGCCGATTGTTGCTTCGCTGTGACGTCGCGAATCAGGCGATGAGGTTTTCAAGCGGGATGCCCGTGGGCCCGTTCCGGCACTGGTAGTTGTAGGCGTGCATTTTGTTGCGACCGCGCGCGCCGTTCAGCACGCGCGGTCGCAACCAAAACCTTCCAAACCTGCGAGTTTTCAAGTAGCAGATTTTCGTAGAACAAATTTTTGTTTGCTTCGGATACCAAATTTAATGCTGGGTCTGGCAACTAATGTGACGGCGTGCAGAAAACAGGATGCAAAAGTTTTTCTTTAGAAAAAGCTCATGCCAAGCGTAAATATTCTTCTCACAGGTACACCTTGTTGCCTGTCGCCTTTTTACACCAGGCTTGTGTACAGCATGCAGAGTTTGGTTCTTATTATCCACATTTTATTCTAGTGTGTGTGTGGGGGGGGGGGGGCGTCGGAGAGAAGAAGAGGACGGTCGACCGAGGTGCGAGCGGGTGCCAGCCGGCGAGGAAAGAGGAAGAGCATGCTGCACGAGGCTGGGGCCCGGCAAGAACGATAGAGCCGTTCTGGCTGGTCTGGCCCATGGTGATCCCCGGAGTATTTCACCAGCGAGGTTCGGATCAGGACCGGCGGAAACAGCGAGGCCTGGCCATACCGGCCTAGGCCATGACGATCCAGGAGTGGTTCCGCAGCGAGATTCTGGCCGTGATAGCCCGGAACAGATAGCCTACGCAGCGCTGGCGTGGGACGGACGATCCGCAGGCGTAGACACGGACTTCGACTGCGAGCTATGAACGACGGGCGACAACTAGGGTCAGCGGGTCCGGATTGTCGGCTCTCGAAGACGGGTAACCGGGAAGTACAGTAAACCCATTCGCTGCCTTCTCGTTGTGTTGTGTCACTTCCTGGGAGACAAGCGAAGCGCAGACCGATCGGGCGACGATTAATATAGAGCGACCCCACAAGTGGTGAAGACAACTCAAACTGGTGTCCAAATGACAACTCTAGAATATGCTCTAAACACTTCGACCTATCAAGGCTCCGATGGTCTTAAAAAACGCATAAAAGAACCAGGGACATGGCGCGCAGGTGCACACGGGGACTGAAATTGGGGTCGCCGCCGCTCGCTACGGCCCGACATTGCCGGCTGGCTACCATGCACTTGCGCCATCTTGCCCCGAACGACACATAAAAGCATGATATCGCACAATGTAAAAGATCTCACTCGAAGCTTCGATCGATCATGACACCGCCGTTGTTGCACTTCCTGGGTGATGACTCATTTGCGAAAGGTACGGTGAGGTGCGCGGAAAAATAAAATTTTTTGTGCGACTGGACGCTGATGAGGAGCATGCGAGTCACTTAATTTTATCGCAGCCGTGCGAACGTTTTAGTTCACGCAATCATAAAATGCTATGCGCACCGGCACCAACTTGGCAACAGGAGCCGAAATCCACACGAGCCTTTCTATGGTGAATTCGGGTGGTCGCCTCTCGCCTCTGATCTCGATTCAGCAGAGCGCCCCCTCCTCGCCGCCAGGGCTACTCGGGATTCTTTTCAGCCGATCACAACTGCTGGCTTCAGAGCGCTCAGAGATTCTCAGACCAGTCACGGAATTAAAATTTCTTGACATTGGTAATGCATTAAAAACAACACGATCTTACAGCGTACGGTGGACGATTCAGCAATATTTACGCTCGCAACGTGATGAAATAACGGTTGTGACGTAAATTGTTTTACGCACCGGCATGTAAAAAAAACAGCAGTATGCGATTTGATTTTTGCAGAACAGAACGAAAGCTAACGCTTCGAAAGGAAACAGTTGTCAACTCATCGCGTTTTCGATTGTGAACGCGCTGCGATAGCGGTCATGCATACGACAGAGCAGGCAAGTATAAAATAGTTAATAAGCCGCATTTTTCTCACGGCGAAATATCGTGTAAGCATCGCAATGTGACACAAATCACAGTGAATTATATTCGGCTCTCCTTTTATTTTACAACACAAACCTTTGAATGCACTTTAACCAAACCTGAAAATCTTTTGAAGCGACCCCAAAACCCGGTAAAACAGCGGCGAGCTCTGCGAGCTGTTTCGTCGTCGGTTAGGCTTAGCGGATTCACCGCCGTGAGATGAACGATCTCGTGAAAGCACTGGAAATACTTCACACTTCGACTTTTCCTGTTACGGTCGCAAACGAATGTCGTCCCGTCCGTTGTAATTCTCGCACCGTCGAATGCACAAGCACTTTGTTGAACCAGATATCAATCGCCGTCATGCTGGACCCCGCACACCATCATAGACCACCGCCGGCCATCGTCAACAAAACCACGTGATCACCGTCCAAATATCACGTGACGCCTGCGCCGCTCCGCACTCCGCGGCTACAGACGGAGTACCAGGGAGCGCTCCGAGAGTGAGAGGCGCCCTCCGAATGAACCACCCGATCAGGCGACAGCACTCTCTTTCAACCACTCGATTTCGCGCGCTCTGGAAAGAGCGCTCGAGAGCGCGCAGAAAGAACCACGCGAATTCGCCATATGTCACAGAGAGAAGAGCGCTCCCCCAACTCCGACGTTACCGCGCCGCCTCGAGGCGCCATCAGTCCGTTGGCGTCTCGCCGTCTGCCGTGAAGCGAAGAGCGAACACCGAGGAGACACGAAAGCGAACCCCTCCCCCCCTTCCCCCATACCCCCTCTGCCCTCCACAGCTGGTTGAGCAAATGGGTTGAGACATTGCGGAGGGCGCTGGCAAGGAGGAGCCTGCAAGAACAAGCGCCCTCCCCCCCCTCCTCCTCCACCGCCCTCCACAGGACCCACCCACCCGCCGCGTTTACATGGCGGAGGAGCAGGCGAGCGACACCCAAACCAACCCTGAACCCCACGGAGTAGCTCCGAAGCGAGAGTCTCCTCGCCCACTAAGATGGCCCCTGGAGCTCACGTGACCAACCCAGCTAAGATAATACCAGCGCTCACCGCGACTCATCATGGCCATGGTCCTCAGACTCACGTCATCACACTAATGAAATCAGCGGACTAGGGTCTTGATTCAGGCTCATGCTCATGAGCCTCGAAACTCATAATCATTATCAATAGATCTCAAAACTCACGCTCATGAGTACTTACTTCACTTAAACCTCAAGCTCACACTCATGAGTCCTCAGAATTCACGCTCACACCCACGCTCATCAGTTTTCAGAACTCGCTCTCAAACTCCTGAGTTCTCAGGACTCAGACTCGCACTCACACTCACACTCATGCGTTCTCAGAACTAACGATCAGACTCACGATCAGACTCACGCTCATGAGTCCTCAGGACTCGCACTCGCACTCACACTCACGAGTTCACATAACTCACGATCACACTCACACTCACACTCACCACTTTTCGAGACTCGCGGCCTCACTCACGATCACCTTAAATCTGACGGTGAGCGTGAGTGATCGTGAGTGATCGCACTCATGAGTGAGAATGCCGAGGTATGATTACCTCACCCGCTGCGCGGTGACGAAAGCCCTTCCGTCGGGAACAGCGGCGGAAGTCGCCAAGTTTTTCGTCGAATCCATTCTCCTTCAGCATGCCGCCCCCGAAGTCTTGCTAACCGACCGAGGGCCATCGATCTTGGCCCAGCTCACTCAAGGGATCCTTCGGCTGAGCCACACCAGCCATCGTCGGACCACCGCGTATCATTCGCAGACCAACGGGCTGACGGAGCGGCTCAACAAGACGATCGCCGACATGATCACCATGTAAGTCGACGTAAAACACAGGACGTGGGACGAGGTTTTACCATACGTCACGTCCGCCTACAACACCGCAGTTCAAGAAACAACCGGGTTTACACCATTCGAGCTGGTGCATGGCAGAAAAGTGACGACCATGCTTGACGCAATGCTGCCCCATGAGCCAGTGGATGACCGATGCGACGATGCCCATGCGGTCAGTCAGAGGGCAGAAGAGGCACGCCAACTAGCCCGCCCTGGAATCAACGATCAACAGCGTGTCGACGCTCGCCGGTACAATCTTCGTCGCCGCGCAGTCCACTTCCAGCCCGGAGACAGAGTGTGGGTGTGGACGCCGGTTCGTCACCGCGGTCTCAGCGAAAAACTGCTGAAGCGCTACTTTGGGCCTTACAAGATGATCCGACACCTCGGAGATCTGAACTACGAAGTTCTTCCGAACGGAACACGACCATCAACAAGACGTCAGCTGCGACCCGAGGTGGTGCACGTCCCACGGCTGAGGCCGTATTACGAACGATAGAACTTTGCACTCTCGTCGACGAGTGAACTGTAAACTGTCAACTGTGGCTCGCAATCCCGCTGTCGTTTTGTTGTGGATTTGTGTTTTCGTTTTTGCTGCATCGGGACGATGCACTTTTCTAAAGGGGGGAATAATGCCTCGGGCGCAGCTGACCAAGTAGGCAGCGCGCCCGTGGCGTAACGGTTATCGCGCTTGTCTCACACGCAAAAAGACAGGGGTTCGATTCCTGGGAGCGGCGCATCTTTTGTTTATTCCTGCAAACTAGTATTCTGGTAAATTCGAGAATCCTGTTTCTTGTTCAAGGTCCGAATGTTCTTGTTCGAGGTCCGAATGTTCTACGCGTCGGACTTTCTACGCCGATAATTCCAGAAGCCCACGCATGTACA
Organism: Ixodes ricinus; assembly: GCA_037355805.1. NCBI lineage: Eukaryota > Metazoa > Arthropoda > Arachnida > Ixodida > Ixodidae > Ixodes > Ixodes ricinus. The sequence continues at coordinate 5,897 of JAZHYW010022315.1, read as the reverse complement.
TAAGGGGCTCAGAGTACCCGCAGTGCAAGTCCGAACCCAAGCCCCAAGAACCCAACGAAGATCAGACCGAGATCCGATCAAGTAGCCGGAACCTTGGCCTACCCCCGGAATCAGGACCCTTGCCACCCAAGACCAAGCAAACAAGGAGGACGACGATGGCCAACCAGTCGGAGACCTCGGTCGCTTGTGCTGTCGTATACCTGCCCGTCGCACCCCGGACTCCGACGCCTTTCCACGGGGAAATCCACCAGGACGTTGAGGATTGGCCAGAGGAACGAGGCTTTCAAGTACATAAGGGAAATGGTCGCTCCCGAAAGGGTTGTGTAAAACCTGCCAAGAAAAACAAGGAAGTAATGATGGTGATGAAATGGAGAGGTCGAAGGATGCGAAGCAATTATGAGTGGAACTATAAGACGTTGAATATTTCCTAATTAAAAGATATACATCTAAGGACAGTGAAAAAACTTTCCATAACAGCGCCACGAGAGTCAACGCGCTCACTCCACCAAATGGGACTCTGAGCATTAAAATCACAAAATTTTAGAAAGGCTCTGGAAGTTGCTGAACCAATTCTTGAAGGTCATGAATATGCAGTTGACCATAATGTGGTAAGTGCAAGGACACAGCTGTAATGAAACGATCAGAAAAGAACACGTACTGCAACCGCTTTCAGTGATGTACACAGACGTACATCCACACACGCTAAGTCACTCCGTACAATAGTGGCAACACCTCTAGAAGAACGGTCTGAAACACCATCCTTTCTGAAAATGCGTTGATGATTTAAAACATTTGTGTGGATGTTGTTAAGATAATCTACTGCAAGCATACAGCAATGGGCTAAAGTCCATCCAGAAGGAATGAATGTCATCAATATTTCGGAGGAGACTTCTACAGTTCCACTGCATAAAACGGTACATATTCATGTCAAAGGTGGTTTCAAGTAACAAAAAAAAATATCTATATGCCTTGCGCGGTTTGGGTGGGGTTACTCGCGGATCGAGCTTTTTCTGAGACGACTTTTCAAGACTGTCGTCACCATGTGGGACCGATGGGGGGGGGGGGACTAAGTTCCATTCGGTCCTCCTGAGACTGAACAGCTTAGGGAACAGCTTGTATGTGCACCTCCTTAGATGTTGAGGCTTCTCCTACAGGCTGAAAACGAGACACACCTTCCTTCCTTCTGGAAGGGGTCCGAGTAGTCAAGGCAGGCACATAGTTCAATGGCCTGCCTTTTGGAATGGAGGAGGTACCGGTGCCTTCTGCCTGAGACTGGTGTTGTCGCCTCCCCTCTTGTCTCCAATCCGTTAGCACACTGGCATCAATTGCCTCTGCACCATCTGCAGGACCCTGTGGTTATTTTGATACCAAAGACAAGCGGAGTCGTGGAGCAAGTGTTTGTGAGGCAATTGTAGGTGGTAGAATTACAAAATCTTTAGGACAGACCTGGGTTTCTACCGATGACTTTGATAACACGCCCTCTGCAGGTGCCACCAAAGAGTAAGACCTGTAGGGCTGTGTTCTGAGATTTTGAGGACGCGAAGGAAAAACGTCTGACTCCGTGTGTGTACAAAACGGTTCTGGTTTTATTACCCGTCTGAAGACGACCGCGCCGACCGCGCACGGAGGGAAGAAACCTGACCCCCGAACTCGGCCGGCGCGCCTCGCTGTTTACGCGAACGCTCGGCCGGCGCGCCGCTCTGTTTACTCGAACGCGCGCCGGAGAACCAGATGGTGCGCGCTACGGTGCCTCGACGTCTGAGATGAAATATATGGCGGAGGCCGCCACAGAGCCCCCCCCTCCCCAGTTTCCTGGCTTGAGAGTTGTATAGCCGGGAGACGATGCGAGAAAAAAAGAAAGAAAGTCAAAGCTGCGGAAGGGCCCATGTTACTGTCCGGACTTTTCGCTGGAGTGATGAGCCGGGTCCGGTATGCGAGGAGGAGGAGATGACTGAAGATGCAGCTGGGGGCAAATCGAGAAAGGCGGGTTTGATGCGGTCGATTGTGATGACTTCCTGCTTGCCCTTGACATCTAAAGTCATTGTCTTCGCTGCGCGTGCCGATACCTTAAAAGGGCCATCGTACGCAGGTGTTAGCGTCCTCTTGACCAAATCACGGCGCACGAAAGCATGCGTACATGTCTCAAGGTCCTGGGACATGAACACTTTGCGGGAGGCAGGATTTCTTGGGGGCGTTGGCTGCAGTTGGTGGAACGCTTCTCGCAAGCGGTTCATGTAGGCACACGGTGATGGCAAGGCTTTCTCGTTCAGGGGGTGAAAAACTCTCCTGGTAGCCGTGGTGCTGTGCCGTACACGAGTTCCGCCGATGTGCATTGCAAATCTGGTTTGAAGGCACATCTGATGCCGAGAAGTACGAGTGGTAGGTGTTGGAGCCAATGTGTGCGGTCGTCCTGCGCTGTGAGTGCGGCTTTCAGCTGCCGGTGAAGACGTTCCACCATTCCGTTAGCCGAAGGGTGGTAGGCTGTTGTGTGAATGTGCCGTGCACCGAGGAGCTGAGTTAATGCCGTAAACAGCGCACTCTCGAACTGTCGTCCGCGATCTGTCGTGATGGTAGACGGGCATCCGTATCGGGAAATCCAGTGCATGACGAAGTTCTCCGCGACGGTTTCAGCTGTGATGTTGGAGATCGGTATGGCCTCAGGCCACCGTGTGTACCTATCCACGCAGGTGAGGATATAGGTAAATCCCTGGCACGGTGGCAGGGGTCCAACCAGGTCCAAATGAATATGGTCGAAGCGAGCCTCGGGGAGTGGGAAACGCACCAAAGGAGTGATGTTGTGTCTCGTAACCTTGGAACGCTGGCAGTGTAGACAGCATCTGCTCCAGCGGCGCACGTCAGCATTGATACTTGGCCATACGTAACGAGCCGTGACCAGTCGCTGCGTGTTGCGAATCCCGGGATGGTGGGGGTTGTGCAAGGCATCGAAGACCGCCTTCCGAAACGAAAGAGGTACGAAGGGCCGTGCGTTGCCAGTTGACACATCGCAGGTGATCGTCGATGAGCACAGGGGCAAGGGAATGTCATCGAGCTGCAGCGACGATTCTTTCTGACGCTCGGCTAGAAGGTCAGGGTCCTCACGCTGTGCTTCGGCCATTGCTTGAAAATCCACTGTCACGGGTAGGGGCGAAAGTGCCGCCACCCGCGAAAGGGCGTCGGAAGCGGAATTGTCAGATCCTTGCACGTGTCGGATGTCGACTGTGAATTCGGAGATAAATCCCAGATGTCGTATCTCGCGGGCAGAGTAGTTGGTATGATTCCCAATGAACGCGAAGGTTAGAGGCTTATGATCCGTCAGGACGTGAAATGTGTTGCCTTCCAAGATATGACGGAAGTGTTTCACGCTGAGGAAAATGGCCAACAACTCACGTCCAAAGGTGCTATACCTTGTCTCTGCCGGCTTCATCTTCTGGGAGAAGAACGCGAGAGGGTGCCAGTCACCTCCGACGTATTGTTGCAGCACAGCTCCGACAGCGACGCTCGAGGCGTCTGTCATCAAACGAAGGGGGCATCAGCGCGTGGGTGAACGAGGACGGTGGCGTCGACCAGGGCTTTCTTCGCGAGGGAGAAAGCAGACGCCGCTGCGTCCGACCATTCGACCGGCGAGTTAGGGCCTTTCTTCGTGCGGAGCAGATCAGTAAGAGGTTGCAGAATACGGGCACAGTCGGGTATGAAGCGTCGGTGAAAGTTTAGAAGGCCAAGAAATTCGCGTAACTTGCGCAGTGATGTAGGTTGGGGAAAGTCACGTACCGCTTGCACCTTGTCGTCCAGTGGCGTGATGCCGTCTGGTGTGATGTGATGGCCAAGAAAATCGATGGTTGGGACACCGAATACGCACTTCCCTGGGTTGACAACGAGGCCGAAGGATCGGAGGCGATCGAAGAGGAGCCGGAGATGTTCTTCGTGTTCTTCAGTGGATGAGCTGGCGACGAGCAAGTCGTCGAGATAGGCAAACACGAAGTCCAGGCCTCGGGTCACCTCGTTGATGAACCGTTGGAATGTTTGTGCGGCGTTTCGCAGCCCAAACGGCATGCGCACGTATTCGAAGAGCCCGAAAGGTGTGGTGATGGCTGTCTTGGCGACATCCGAGGGTTCGACTGGTATCTGGTGATACGCTTTAACCAAGTCTATTCTGGTGAAGACGGACTTGCCTGCGAGGTTCGTCGTGAAGTCCTGGATATGCGGAAGTGGATACCGGTCCGGGACGGTGTGGGCGTTCAGCGCGCGGTAATCACCACATGGTCGCCAATCACCAGCTATTGCTTTGGGGACCAGGTGCAGAGGCGATGACCAGCTGCTTGCCGATGGCCGGACGATGCCCAGTTGCAGCATGTGATCAAACTCGCGGCGGGCAACGTTGAGTCGCTCACCCGTGAGACGACGCGGTCGCGCGAACGTGGGAGGGCCAGTAGTCACGATGTGGTGGGTGACTGAGTGCCGCACCGGTTGATCCAGGCTATTGGTCCTTGTGAGTTCGGGAAACTTGGCCAGCAGGTCCTCAAACGTTGAACTCGGGGGCGCAGGACGTACCTCCGAGATCACGTAAGAAGACGCGATGCCGTTGACAGAGAGACGAGTCGTTGCGTCAACGAGGCGGCGGGAATGCATGTTCACGGCGAGGTTGAAGTGGCTCAAGAAGTCTGCGCCGAGGATAGCCATGCGAATGTCCGCCACAATGTAGACCCACCGAAATGTCCGGCGCAGGCCCAGGTCGATGGTCAAGGAGCGTTGACCATATGTTGGGATGGACGAACTGTTGACTGCGCGAAGTGGCGTTGTCTGGGAAAGGCGACGCTTCTCGGCTGGTGTCACTGGCAAAACGCTGACTTCCGCTCCGGTGTCCACGAGAAACCGGTGGCCAGCGATGCGATCCACGACGTAAAACAAGCGGCTTTGTCGTGAACCGGGAGCACCCGCCGCTGCTAGTGCCCGGTGGTCGGGTTTCCCTGCCACGAACATGGCTGGGAGCATTTGCGCGCTGCTGCCCTGAAGGTACGATGGTACCAGCAACGTTCGCTGTCCGGCGATACAGCCGCCGGGGAAGCACGACGGGAGCTTGATCGCCGACGGGAAGACGACGGACGGGAGGCTGGCAGTTGCAGGTCTTGGATGGCCTTTTCCAAGCGGCTGAGTCGAGCCGCTATATCCTGGGAAGGTGCGGCTGCTGCGGGATCCGATGCTCGTGATTGAAAGCTGGTCGCGGCGACAACCGGGGGTGTGGAGTATTCTGCAACACGATCCGCCAGATCAGCCAGGCGCTCCAGGGGCATGTCCTCAGCCGCTGCGAGCACGACGACCATGTTGTTGGGCAAGCGCTGCAGAAATAGCTCACGGAGGAGCGATGTGTCGGCATCCGAAGTGGCGTCGCCCAGAAGTTGTCGCATCCGGCGCAGTAGCTGGGAGGGACGCTGGTCACCAAGCTCCTCCATGTTGAGGAGGTGCTGGAGGCGGCTGCGCTCCGACGCGGTCTTCCGGGCGAGGATAGCGGCCTTGAGGTTGTCATACTGGTTGGATGTCGGCGCCGCCGCGAGGATGTCCTCTAGTTCGTCGGCGACTTCAGCTGGCAGCGAGGAGACGACGTGAAGATATTTAGTGGCTTGCGAGGTGATGCGATGCAGCTGAAATTGCGCCTCAACCTGCGCAAACCAGACCTTGGCGTTCTTCGTCCAAAATGGAGGCAGCTTGAGTCGAACTGCCGCTAAAGATTCCGTCGGAATGGTCTCCCCAGCAGCAGACTGTTCGCTTTCGGACATGGTTGGAAAATTGCCGGGAACCGTGAAGGAGTCGCTCGTCCGGGGTCACCAATTTGTAGGGCTGTGTTCTGAGATTTTGAGGTTCACAGGCCTACAAAAACGATTCTGGTTTTATTACCCGTCTGA
>JAZHYW010022313.1:0-45779 GCA_037355805.1 Ixodes ricinus | reverse complement strand
GTCGTATTGTAGAGAAAACAGACAGGCATGTACTGTAGCTAGTCACTGTGCGTGACGTCCATCTTTATTCTATCCCTTCTTCTTCCTTCCCTTCTCCCCGTCAGCTCCCGTTCCCACTTCTTCTTCGGCCAACATGACATACTCCCCCACTAGTAAAAAGACTGTTATGGAGAGTAACGATCAGGAGGCCGTGCGTTCCTCTTGGGTCTGGACCTGACGGAGGATTCGGTAGTTGGCACCTCTACTGCTGTGCCGGGATCTGTTGGAGCAACCGTTCTTGTTAACTTTGAGGCGTTCCAACAGTGTCCGTCTTCTGTTCGAAACGTTGCGGGTCCGAGTGCTTTTTCTATTCTGACTGGGGCACTTAAACGATGGAGTGCCCTTTGTTGTATGTCCTGGCAGTCGGACGCGCACGTAGTCCCCTCCCTGAAATTCGGAGTCTTGACCGCCCTGCGTTTGTCAGCATATTTTTTAAAGTTGCTTTGGTATCTTTCCACCCTCCTATGAAGGTCCTTTATCGCCTCCCTAGCATTTTGTGTAATGTCTGGATGGGGTAGTCCCATGATGTTGAGTCTCGTGCGCATTGGTCGTCCGTGTAACAGCACTGACGGGGACAGATTAGTTGCTGCTTGAGGTGTACAGCGGTAAATCCCCAGGAAGTCCACCAGGTCAAACTGTATGTCGCCCTTCTCCAACAGAATGCTTTGGATGTAATCCTTGAGCACTCTGTTAAAACGTTCCACCTGTCCATTTGCCTGTGGATAATAGATGGATGATGTTGCGTGAGTGATGCCCCTTTCTTGAAGAAATGTCTTAAATTCTAAAGACATGAATTGTGAACCGTGGTCCGATACCAGAACTTCCGGGTAACCTTCCCTGCTGAACATTCCTTACAGGAAGCTTATTACTGCATCAGTGGTTGGGTGTGAGCAGAACTTAACCTCTGGCCACTTGCTGTAGTAATCTATTGCGGTGATGGCGTATCTGCAGTTTCCAGAAAAACTCGAGAACGGTCCGACGAAATCGATTCCGATCTGCTTCCACGCACCCTCGGGGTAGCGAACTGGTTGCATGGGAGCCGGTGCGGTTTTTGCTGTTTTGTCATGTTGCTGACAGACACTGCAGTTGGTGATGTAATCATTGACCTCTACATCCATTCGAGGCCACCAGTAGTGCTCTCGCAGTCTCTGTTTTGTTCTTACGATCCCCGGATGGGATTCATGTGCTATGTCAATGATCCGACGTCGCAGTGTTGTCGGTGGTACGATCTTCTGGTTACGAAGAAGTAGCCCATGTACAACACAAAGTTCTTCTTGAATCTTGTGGTAAGGCATCAAGGTAGCTTCCGCGTTCAAAACGTGGGTCTTTGCTGAATTTATGATCTCCACTACCTTGGTAAGTGTTGGATCTTCCCTAGTCTCTCTCTGGAGCTCATCCAGGGTAATGCTTCTGAGGTGTGCTCGAACTGCACATATAATTTCAGCGTCTTCGTGATCACTTGACTCCTCATGTATGGTTGTGACTGGAAGCCTTGAAAGAGCGTCTGCAACCACATTCTGGTCGCCCCGCCGGTATTGCACTTCGTAGTTGAACTGAAGTAACCTCGCAGACCAGCGGGCGATGCGCATGGGTTGTCTTCCTGATCCTTGCGTAGAAAGTAATGTAACAAGGGCCTGATGGTCCGTACGCAATATAAAATGCCCTCCTAATAGGAATGTGCTCCATCTCTCGCAAGCCCACAGGCAAGCCAAGGCTTCTCGCTCACCGACTGAGTATCTTCGTTCCGCCTCAGATAACGTCCGTGAGGCGAACGCAACCGTCCTGATGCCCTCTGGATGCAGTTGCTGTAAAACCGCTCCTAGTCCGTAACTGGAGGCATCAGTTGTCACGATTGTTTGTAGGGTAGGGTCGAAGATGGCTAGTGTGGCACAGTTCTTGATTAGGCTCTTGACCTTCTCAAATGCCTGTGCTTGTTCAGCAGCCCACGTAAACTCGACTCCTTTCCGTAGTAGAGCACGAAGAGGATCAACAATCGTTGCGTAATGTGGTACAAACTTTAAGTAGTACGACGCAAGTCCAAGAAAGGATTGTATGGACTTGACGTCTGTAGGGGACGGCGCCTTACTGATGGCATCCAGCGTTCCTTCAGCTGGTTTGATGCCCTCTCTGGATAGATGATGTCCCAGATACTGTAATTCTGTGACCGAAAAGGTGCACTTCTCACTGTTGAGTTTCATGCCGCTCTTTTGTAAGCGTCTCAAACTTGCTGCAGATTCTCGTCGTGTTCTTTTTGAGATATCCCTGCAACAAGAATATCATCTAGGTAGTGGACGGTGCCACGGCATCCCTTCAGCACAGTCGACAGCATCTTCTGAAAAGCTGCTGCTGCCGAAGCTAGGCCGAAGCAAACTCTCTTGAATCGAAAGAGTCCATCGTGCGTTATAAACGCAGTGAGATCTCCGCTCTCCTCGGCCAACTCCATGTTAGGCCGATGAGAAGTCAAGCTTGGAGAACACTGTCATCCCAGTCAGTTGATGAAAAATTTCCTCTGGATGTGGAAGTGGATGACTGTCAATGACTACTGCCTGATTTGGTTTCCGTAAGTCTACGCAGAGTCGAATTTCCCCCGTTTTCTTCCAAGCCACGACGATTGGAGAAACCCATTCTGATGCGTTGATCTTCTCGATCACGCCTGTTGCCTCCAATTTCCGTAATCCCTGAGATACCTTGTCTCGTGCTGTCAGTGGAAGACGACGAAGTTTTTGTTGCACCGGCGTAACGGTGCTTCGTGTCTTCACTCTGTGGACAAAGTCCTTCACGAGTCCCAAATCGTCTGAAAAGAGTTGTGGAAACTTCTCTTCAAATCGCTGAGGATTTTGTTGGTTTCCCGTGGATAGTTGGTGACACGAATGTTTTTCGATGTCTACTGTCATCTGCAAGCCTCGAAGGATGTCTAATCCAGCCAATGGTTTGCCTGACGTGACATGAAATGTGCAGGTAGTTCGTCTTGAACCAAACGATACTTCAGCCTCGAACATCCCCTCTACCTTGATCAAACCATTGGAGTAATTCCTAAGTTCCAGGTCAGAATGCTCGAGCTTGATATGTTGAAAATGTGTATTGTATATCGCCGAAGATATGATGGAAACTGGCGATCCTGTGTCCACTTGCAATTTGACCGGTACTCCAGCGATGACCACCTCGCAGTACAAGGTGCCCGGAAGTCCCTTGATGTTCATCAGCCCTTTGGCCTTGATGGAAGACGTGGTCTTCGCTGTAGTTGATTTCCTGCATACTGACGCGAAATGACCGCGTGTACCACATTTCTTACATATCTTCGTTCTCGCTGGACATGAAGTAATGTCAGCAAGGTGAGCCGAAGATCCACATCTGTAGCACTTCTGACCTTGTTTTGGAGAATTTGCAGTAGCTCTTGTAAGAGCTGCAACCTCAGAAGTGCTTGCGACTTTCTTGTCTTCGTTGAGTAGCTTAGACTCGCGCAGAGCTTGTTCCACTTGTCTCGCAATGACGAGTGCTGTGTCCAGTGTTAATTCTGGCTCGGGCAAAAGCCTCTCTCGCACTTCCTTGCTGCTGGTTTTCTCTACTAGCTGGTCACATATTAAATCTTCCGCGAGTCCTCCAAACTTGCATGTCTTGGCCAGACTCCGTAATGTGGCGACATACTCTTCGACCGTTTCTCCCGGTAGTTGTGCCCTTTGACGGAAACGATACCGTTCAACGGTCTTGTTGACGGCTGGCGTGAAGAATTTGCTCAGCGTACGTACTGTGTCGTCAAATACCTGAGTAGTGGAAGCACTGGCCGCAGAAGTCGATGGTTGAGGGTCCTGTGTGGTAACAGGTAGAGAACGGAATACTCGCTGACCCTCTACTCCAATGCAGTTGAGTAGTATTTCCTTTTTCCTGTCGTCTGGGTAAGTAGTCGCTCCGCTCGCCACCATGAAGGTCTCGAAGAGTGGGTACCATTATACCCATGGAATTGTCGGTTTACCTGGAGCCGGTAGAAAAGGCGGTGGCGTTTCCAGCTTTATTGTCGACTGCGCCAATTTGTCGTATTGTAGAGAAAACAGACAGGCATGTACTGTAGCTAGTCACTGTGCATGACGTCCATCTTTATTCTATCCCTTCTTCTTCCTTCCCTTCTCCCCGTCAGCTCCCGTTCCCACTTCTTCTTCGGCCAACATGACTAAAAGACAAAAAAAAAGAAAAAACCTAGTGAAGCAAAAATATGACGCAAAAACGGTTTTCAGTTTCGTCTTAGCGAAGAATTCACCCAGAAGCGAACGTGCTCAGGCCTGCAGCTTTTTCCAGCTCCCCTGTCACAAATGTACTGTTTGTGGCAAAATAAAAATGCTGAATTTGAATTTGAATTTGAAAACTGTCCTTATATATCTTTGGTGCAAAAGCCGTGTCTTTTCTGTGCCACATGATCAATTCAGGTGACTACAGCTTAAGGTTGCTCGAAAATGTCTCGAGACAGAAAGAAATAACAAGTTTCGGCACCACGGGAAAGGAAAACAATCCATGGCGGGGCCTTAAAATAAACTTGTACGGCCAATACCACATCATACTCTAAATGTCTCCCTCTTATTGTTATCCCCTTCCCATTATACCAAGTCTACTGCCTCCATTCCGAAGAATTGTACCTTCGGCGTCTTTACAGTTTTCGACGATACTTCCGACAGACGCAGTTCGCGATATGGAGCAAAACAAAATTATTTCAGTTATTCCTTCTTTGTTTTTCTTTTCCATAACTGTATTGAAGTAAGACCTAGCCGAGCGAGTCGTCGCCAGTGACCGTCCGGCGAAGCGATTTGCTTGACCTACAGGAAGACGCGTGTCTGAGCAATATTTTTGTCTGGTTGGATGAAAAGAGGAGCAACAACATTCAGAGCAGCCTGAGCTCTGTTTTGTCTTACGACACACTGCAGCAGACGCTGTCACGGTAGTACGAGCAATATATCCCAGCCGTTCCAGCGCCGTGAACGTGTCACGTAACGCAATGTGTCACGTGTCACTCTGCGCTTTTACCGGAGGTCACGTGACACTCACACTGAACTGGATTGGCTTCCTTCACTCGTAGCAGACAAGTACACGCTGCAGAAATAAAAGTAACTAAATATCGTTACCTCTTAATCACACAAAAATACGTTACTCATTACTGCGATTTAAGGGAACGGTTTACCCAAGTTTGAAATAACGACGCCTTATTTCTTCGGTAATCCGAATGGTTCGTTTTTGAAGCAGTAACCGCTTGCAATATTTGTCGTCGTCCGGCGATTTTCTTTCTTACTTTGTTTGGCATAATTTAACTATTTTTACCTTTTTGGTATGGTATTTCGTATCGCGAAATTCAAAATAGTCATTAAAACATTGGCAAGTGAAAATGATGCCAAAACCAACATTCAAGTATACCCGCGCGTTTCTGTGCTGTGACGTCAGGGAAAGGCAGGCTTGCAGGTCGAGCGGGCAGTCGATAAAGGGACTATGCCGAGCAATTGTTTTCGTGCTGCTGCTGCGTGGTGCTGGAGCGAGCTTCCAAAGCATTCATTTGAAACTGCTCGTAGTCGGTTGGGAACAAAGTCTACAGTCCAAAGAGTGAACCCATGCCTTCCGTTGACGTCACTTTTTCATTGTTTGCCCGTAGAGACTTCCACTCTCAAAACACGGTGAAGCCTGAAATTGTAAACTCAATAACTTCGTGACAAAACTTTCTTCTGGCACAATATTTGGATAACTGTTTCAGTGATGTGTGTCTGCATGTTCAGCAGACTTTCAGGCAAATCGGGGACTACGCAGAAAACATTGACAACACCTCGCTTTTTAATATGTTTATTCGGGGATAACTATGGCTATACTGATCTATATTTGCCTTGTGCATATCACTTTATGGCCAACCTAGCGATTGCTCCTCGCGTAAAATTACAGGCACTATCCCGGGGCGATAAATACATCTGGTGCTTCTGTTGTACATGATCCCCTTCAAGAGTAACAAAATGCAATTAGTCGTCGCATTATGAAAAAGTAACAAAAAGGCGTTACTCGTTCTTTCTCTTCAAAAGTAACCAAGTCGTTTCATTCGTCACCGAAAAAAAGTAACTAGGTCCAATAACGGGTTACTTGTAACGCGTTCCGTACATGTCCGGCTCTTTGCGTTCTCCGCGGTCCATCGTTCGGTAAAAGGAGGCGAACGCGTGTTTGTCCACGACGCTAAAGGGGGACGCCTAGCGCGCGATGTGGTGCGGCGGAGGCGGCCGGTCGACAAGGCGAGCACGAAAAACCGGACTTCCTCGATGCCAGGCGGAAGCGATCCCGATGCATCTGGCACATTTCGCGCTGCCGATCGGGCAGCCCGCTCGCTATAATAGAGCGTTTCACCCTTCGATAGACTGCCGCCGAGGCCGCTACGAATCATCGAAGCCAATTCAATGTCGTCCGACTGTCACGTGACCTTGGGAGGGTCGCGGCACAGCGCGGACCGCGTACACCTGGGATGCGTTCACGGCGTTCGAGTAGCTGGGATGTCTCGTGGCGTCCGCAGTGGTTCATCGTAAGGTGAAAGGTGGTATATTCTTGCTGCTCCGCTACGTTTTTACCAGAAGGAAAGGAGACAAAACTAGATTGAAGAAAGAGTTACGAGAGGAAGAAAAAGAAAAGGTATACATTTAAAGTTTAGTGGTTTAAAACTTTCCATGTTCAATGCATCAATAGATTTATTTTTTCAGCGGAGCTGTTAAGGGCTGGTTTCCCCAGTATTGTGTCCGTGGGCAAACAAATCTGGACACAAAACTCTGGACAGCTACCGCCATCTATTAGCGACGGCGGCAACCAGACAGCGGGCTTGACGGTTATCTGGTTGCCGCCTTTCCACTCCGGCTTGCCGACTTGCGGCCGGCCATTACTTCATTCCCCCATAGAACAGCTTCGCTGGTCTTCCTCTTCACCAGCGTGGAAAGGCTGAAAGTGTTTTTCCGTCTCTTTTTAAAATTTTTAATGCGATGATCTTTTTTTTCGGCAGTTATTTTGAGAACACGTCAAGGAACCGGGAAGTATTTTTTTTTAAGTTTCTTCCCAATCGTTGATACTATTTGACAGGAAATTATGGCTAATCGTCGCGTGTTCGAAAGAAATTCGAATATAAGGTTAGGCTCGACATGTTTACAGCGATGATATTAGCAAAGGTGCTTGCTCGGTTTGAAATACGGCAGCCTGCATTCCTCATTGCCTCATTTTGTCACAAGCAGGTCGTTATTTTTTTCTTTTTTTTTTTTAGCGTGTAAGACGATTTGAGGATAACACAACATGTTGATATCAAGGTGAAGATGTACCTCGACTTTGGGTCGAGCAACATCATATTGCATGCGCTGTCGATCCTGTCAAATTGGATGCTGCAGCCAGTTTATCGATTCTCAGGTTATTTATTTTGCATGAAGTGAGTTAAGAATGCGTGGTACAATCCAGACTCGTCAAAATGCGATCTCCTCGGTATGGCTGGAATCTTCTCAGTGGGCAGATTGGGGTGTGAAGCATAGCATGCTTCCTCGGAGTTACCGAGGTGAGGCATCTTAATGTTAAACTTATAAAGCGCTTCACTTACTTTCTTTTTTCTTTTACTTTTTTTTTGCTCATATAGCAAAAAATATGACCCTGCATTTCGTACCAAACGCATAGAAGGTCCTCGCTCTGGTAAAAGCGACATCCTTCGAAGGCGTGTACGGAAAACGTCGTCAGCCTACGCACGTAACAATGGGAGAGAGAAATAGAATGCCGCAAAAGAAACTAAACCCCTGTCTGATTTTTCTTTTTATTGGAGGTAGGCAGCCTCACCACATATAGCATGATCGGGGCCTTCTCGGAGGTGGGAACATAATGGCGGAATACTCGTACTAAGTCAAGACGCTCACTCTCCTTTCTCACTGAGCGATCGCTTCTCTCGCATCGAGTCTTCGTAGATGGTTTCCGCTCTCCCGCAACGTTCTGCGCATCCCGCTACTCGCTCCAGAACTCGGTAGGCAAAGCGCATGCGCTGTAGAGAAGACAATGGAAGGGGAGACACGGTCCGTTCGAAAGCTCGCTAATAAAATGACACGCCACCGCCACGTCAACGGAGCTTACCGTATTTTTCGGTCTTTAAAGCGGTGCGGCTTAGTATCTACAGATGTAAACTATACAAGGAACCATCCTTCAAAATCCTTCTTTATCACAATACGTCGCGGATTTTGCGAATAGCGGGTAAGTTTAATGATGATTTTTGTATAGTACTGACTTCCTTGCGCTCTGATAAGACATGCATGTTTCAATGTGTGCTGCATATGAAAGTATGACGTGCAAAGCAAACTATGCACCGGACCAAGCTATAAAAAAAAATTTGTTTATATCGAAAGTTTGCTTCTGCTATTATACACCGGGTACGAACTGTAGGCGACCGGCAATGCAGTTTGGCACTACATGCTGCGCCATCTTGCGGCTGCAAAATAAAACACTGGGTAGGCCAGGAGGCCTGGGTCGCGGGTACTCCGTGCGGGCGAATTTAGAAACCACGTGTGAACGTGGCTTTTCGGATTGGCGTGAGCCTTTTTGGGAACCGTTTTTCATAAACTTTGGTCCCAAATTCACGTCTCTATGAACTCACCGGGTTCCTGTGACATCTCGCCTACTCCTAAAATCCCCCCCCCAAAAAAAAAAAAATAAATGTCGCTACTACTGTGTGAAAGACTGCCACAGTCGCGAAGGTGACTCAAGCGTCAAACTTTACCGCTTCCCTTTGAGATCTTAGGAAGCTACATGGCGACAGAAGTGGATTACTCAAGTACGACGCATCAAGGAAGTGAATTTTACATTACTTGTTTAAGTGGACAAGACTAGATCTGCAGGCTTGGAAAGCGGCCTGACGAACCCGTTTTGCAGACTACACGGCAAAATAACATATTTATACAAATTGTTTTACTCGTCACTTAGACAGCCACATAGGGAAATATGGTAGAAATAATCAGGCCAATTGTTGCTTCGCTCTGACGTCGAAAATCAGCCGATGAGGCCTTCAAGCGAGAGGCCCGTCGGCCCGTTCCGGCACTCGTATAGTTGTACGCGTGCACAGCTGTTCGGCAGCGCAGTCGTAACCAAAACCTTCCAAACCTGCGAGATCTCAAATAGTAGATTTTCGTAGCACATAAAGTTTCGTTTGCTTCGGCAACCAAATTTAATGACGAGTCTGGTAACAAATGTGATGGCATGCAGAAAACAGGATGCAAAAGTTTTCTTTAGAAAAAGCTCATGCGAAGCCTAAATATCCTTCTCACGCATACACTTTGTTTCCTGCCACCTTTTTACACCAGGCTTGCATATCACATTAAAGCCATTACAATGTGCGTACTGTTCTCTAGCATTCAGAGTTTGGTTCTAATCAACCACATTTTATTCTAGGGGTGAAGACAATTCAAACTGGCGTCCGAATGACAACTCGAGTATATGCTCTAAACATTTCGACCTATCAGGCTCCCGATGGCCTTAAACCGCTTAAAAGAACCAGGGACTTTATGTGCACTTGCACACGGGGACTGCTGAAATCAGGGTCGCCGCCGCTCGCTACGGCCGGACGGGCAGACTGGCCGCCCCACTAACGGACCAGCGTCCACTTGTGGCGCTGAATGCAGCACTCTCGTTGCGCCACCTGGCCATTGCCTGCCGGTGAGGAACCGAAGGACAGGAGGAGATGACAGGGCCCAGGGTCGTCAAAGCGCCGAACTTTGATTGGAAGGATAGCGGGTATACACGCAAAAACTAGCTACATATGTCTTTATGGACCAACTCATGTTTACAAAGAAACCGGAGCGCCCCTAGCGGACGTCCCCGGCGCCGCGCATGTGCTATGGAGTGTGGGCAGAAAGCTCGTCGTCGCCCATAAGCAAACCGTTGGAATGCGATGTTGTCGGCGTCGGTGTGAGTCCCCGTGCTCTTTTTCGCGTTGGAATGGTCGATTCTACGTATTCCTGGCAATGTCTGACTACTTGAGTGGCCTCAGTAAAATTAACGAGGCTCGTTACACCGTAAAAACTTTGGGTGAATAATATGACATGCGGCGATTCATTCCGCGTGGACGCCGCAGAATAGACGCTAAAGCCTGATTCGCAAGCTGAGATTCTGCTTGCTATTTTCAGTCATGACGTCGCCCGGGCTGCGAAAGCGTGAACCGTATAGCTGAGATGTCCACGTTGATACTGAAAATCGCAAGCAGAATCGCGCCAAGTGAAGCAGGCATCACAAGTTGGTGATTGCCACTGGTAACAATTATCAACATGCTGTATCTACTCTTTACATCGAGCTTATTCATTGCAACCAAGCTTCAAACTTGGAAGTCCTTTGAGTCCTGCAATTACCTCTGATCGCAATGACCGGACGTTTGGTCTACGGGCCGCTGTCGTTTGAACGAGCAGACGACAACAAGCAGAAACGTTTGAGAGAAGACCACAATTCGAACGATCAGGCGGCCGTTCAAACTGAAAACGCACTGAACATAGTCCGCAGGTGGTCCGTACAACTTTGCGGTTTTCCCGCTTTCATGTTGGAACAAAACAAATAAATCTGATGACCACAAGTACCCGTCAATTCAACCCAAAGTGCTTCCCGCACAAGCAATCGTGGGGCGATGGCGCCTGGTTTTCCTTTTTCATGGCCCTATCCACGTTCTCGGACGAACCGAGCAGGCAGAAAACACATAAAAACTGACCTTCAAACCTTTGCCGACTCTTTTGGCCCAGTCCTACTCGCGGTGTTTTGATGAGAAGGCAGGTTTTTGTCAGTTTTTTTTCTCGAAAACAACGCAGGAATGCACGTCTCGCATGCTGACTTCCGCCCACAGCTCCAGACCGGAAGTGCGCCCGACGCGCCACCACCGCGCCGTGACGTAACAGAGCTGAGTTCGTGTATACTCTTTGTTTGAACACGTTCGGACGCCGAACTCCGGTGTCCGGCACTTGAACGCGAGACACTGCGCGAGGAACAGATGTCGCTCTTGTTAGCTCTGATTGGAGGGAGACAGTTAGTAGGGACAAAGGCAGCTAGCCTTTGCGTCTACCCACTAATCCTTCCAACCAGAGCTTGGCGCACCGAAGTCCCCGCGCGCTTTCGTCTCCCCTTCTCCCTCGTTTTCTCATCGTATAGTTGGGAAAATATGGTATATACACTCACGTTTCCGCTCCTCCCCAACGCACAGGTTTTCCGAGAGAACTTCGATACCTTTGGAAACCGTCATCGCCGGGCGGTTGCGGCCCAGAAGACGTGTAGCCCGCCCGGCTGGGAAAAGCGCCATGGGATCGTGGAAGAGTATATTCCGTAAAGCGCACCACGAGGACCCGGTCTTGGCGTCGGCATCCGGCCCAGTTACGACATCGCTGTTCGGCCTCGCCCTTGACCGCGTTTTCGATCAGGAACCCCCCTTCAGTGCAGCGGTCCTGACCTCCATTTGCAACGGCGTCGTATGTTTCCTCGGCTTCTCTCGTTCAGAGCAACGAGACGATCGCGTTTGCGGATCTTCCCGGGAAGTGCGATGACTCGCGGTGCCTCCTCGGACGCAGCCGTACTCCGAGCGGACTCCGCGGGCGAGACTGGAAGCCTTTTCTCGGGAAACAACCGCGGCTGATTCTCCAGGCACGGCTGGCGGCAACGCGCAGTTAGTCTTGTGCTGTCCTAACCGTTTGAATTAAATGGGATGTGCCGTCTCGGAGCGGGTCGTTTTCTGTCTGAAAGAGACTAAATTTCTAATTGGTCGCGTAATCAAGAATTTAGGTCTTGTTTACATTTCTTCTTTTTTTATGTTGAGGGTTTCTAGTCGCGTGCCCCTACAGCAACGTCCATTGTTAGCTGCGCATGCGTGACGTGATTTTCCAAAATAGGCATTTCTGTCCTCGACTAGGCAGTCGTAGGAGGAAAATGTCGACCTAATGTCGAGTTGTCATTGAAAAAAAGAAAGAAAAGAGGACACATGATTTTGTCTTCGTTTTTTGTTCGTATTTTTAACTGCAAAAATGAACTATGCATTGCCGAACGCTCAAACACGCCCAAAGGCAGTACTACACTTCGTGACACCTTAAGTCCGGGCGCAGGCGACGCGACGAGCTGACGGGACTAATTAGACATCTTGAAAGCTCACCGTCGTGGTATTCGTCGTGTTCCTGTACGTGTTCTATCATCGCTCAACCGATCAGAAACAAAAAAGGCCCAGGGACTACTTGCTCTTTTGACACTGCTTGTTTGGTCCAAATTACCTGCTTTCGTCGCTGCGTCTGGAGTGCATGAGCTGTAACAAAGTATAGTGGTGCCATACTTGCCGAAGTTTCAGAACTACACCAATTTTTTACCCAAAGGATATATGTAATTTTCCGATCATTTAAATGGGAAAATGGCAGCCTACAAAGCCCACGAATACATGGACTTTATTTTTCCTTTGAAACGTTCAGAAAATCACCTATACCTTTTTAATGGGATAGCTGTTAGTTTTAAAAGTTTTTGTTGTTTTTTTCATCTGCGTGGTCCGGACCGCTATAGCGCTACGTTTGGGCGGACAACGCAGCTTTCCGCGATGGGAGTTTATTTCTTCGGTGGAGGAGACACTGTAAATATTTGGGAAGGAGGGCGGGGGTGGGGGGGGGGGAGGGGGGGTGCTGTTACAATATTCCTGAAATTGGTGGGCGGAAATACATCCCTCATGCCTCTACACCAGAGCCAGCCAAGAGCACGCATCGAGAGAGCTCCTCAAAAGTACCCGGATATGTGGACTTTTTGATCCAATATACGAGACTGGAGTGTTTTTGTAGCGAATATTTGATGTGATCGTACAATGAGTGAAACCCTTTGCTCATAAGACGCTTTAAAAAATCGCATTTAAGCGACGTTATCTTTTGCCCTGTACACTTGTCATACGAGCAAGTGTTGTGTTCCTCCCGATATCGAGTGCACTGTGCAGCCCAGCTCATCGCATGTCGCTTTCACTGTGCTGTGCTACACAGCGAAAAAAGTGTCATTCGGAAATAAAAAGAAATTAAAGGAAGATCCATCGGTGGATTCTTAGGGAATGCGTTAACATGACCATTGGGCATTGTCACACAGGTCCTCCTTTGAGAAACGCCAACGCTGACCCCCTTCCCTTTTCTGTTTTCACTTTCTCTTTTGGCTTTCTCTTATGCTTCCTCTATTTTTTTTACCTCTTTTTGACTTCGTTACGGGGTCAGTTTTAGTGTTTCTCAAAGGGCGACTTGTGTGGCGTTTCCCAGGGGTCATGCAAACGCAGTCCCTAAAAATCCACCAATAGTTTTTTTCTTTTTTTCTGGCCTTTGGGTTTTTTGTTTGCTCGCCTTGCACACTTAGCAGCGGCATTTGCTGCCTGACGCTGCTTTCGAGGTTCACAGGTTTCGGGAGCTAGTCTCCTTCTTTCCCAATCCGTCTTCTTTTGCCGCCTACTTGAGCCAGCGTTAGTACTTGGTTCGCACTCCATTTCGTAGCAGAAACCAAGGCACGCGCTCCTCACACCTGCAAGTTCAGACTCGCCCCAGCTGCCGCGCGCCCATTGGCTTCCGCCCCATGACGTCGCCTTCCCCTCCCCTTTGTCCCTCACTACTCTTCTCCTCTCTACGCGGCGTACTTCCCTCTCCACTGTTTGGTCTACAGACGGGCGCCGTCAGCATTTCCCTGTCATGTGGATATTAATGTTAACGCATTAATAAAGATAGGTAAAATAACAGGTACGCGAAATATAAACGGATAAGCGATCATTTCTCGCCAATAATTTTACCTCCTTATTAAAAGAAATCGCGGTACATTTGTGCATTAACTAAAGAGAAACATTTCGAAAAAACCCCGAGACTGGGACAAAAAGGGACGGACAAACACAAAGTCTCATAAAAGAATCTATAACAATCATGAATCATGGAAATGCGGTAAATAAGCCATCCTCACAATAGATAAGGAACAAAGAAAGTTCCTACAAATTTGATGTCTGCGCGTCTTGTCAATTGTTGTGTTGAGGCCTTTGTCCGATTTTAAGTCAATTCGCTTTATTGTTTCCTGGTCGTTTGTCCTTTGCGCCCTTCCTGTTTTTGGGGGCTAATGCACTTTAGTACTTCTACTTTGTGTTTTTGTATAAACGAACCCACTACTACTCTGTTCTATTGTAATGCTTGTTTTGTTGTTGTACTGCTTGTGGCACGGGTTTCCCCAATTCTCCCTCTCTTTCTTTCATCTCTTTTGTTTTGTGTAGGTTTCTCACTTTCTTTCCTTCGTCTCTTTTGAATTGTGTAGGATTTGACGCCTATAAAAGCACCTTTCGTTGTCAAATAAAATTCAGCTGTGTTTGAGACTTTGTGTTTGTCCGTCCCTTTTTGTCCCAGTCTCGGGGTTTTTTTCGAAATGTTTAACCACCACCAGCTCGTTTGCGCCCTTACCTTTTGTTCACTAATTCTACAAGATGCAAACTTCGTCCCCTTTACGTTTTCTTCCGTTCACTCCCTGCCCGTTTCACAAGTGTACTCCCATTCGTTGTGGGTTTTGTGCAAGCTTGGCCACCGGATCGCCCACCTGGAAGCGGAGATTGCTTACATCGGCATGTGCCTGAGGATCAAGTACGTTGACCCGGACCGCTTCGGTCACCTGGCTTCCTTGCAAGTCGGCTGGCATCGGAAAAAGAAACTGCTCAACGACTACCGGGCCTGCACCAGGGAACATCTAAGGACTGTGAACCAGCTCAGCGAAAATTTGTGGACAGCACTCATCGGTGAGAAGTTTGACTGTTCACCTCTCTACACACAATGGCAATTGTTAAAAAAGAGGGACTTCAATGTAACGTTCCGTACTTTACGTGGGAACATTCGTCCTATGTATGTTTCAAAACCGTTTCTCTCTTCAGTAGTTTCAAAAGTGTCGGAGTTAGCCGTCAATCCCTTCGGCCTTCAGTTGACAAAGCAAACTCAAGAGTGCCTCGCCAACGGTCCTAAATTCTGCGAAAATGTGAAACCGTCTAGAGTCGATATCGTTTCAGCCATCCACAGTTTGTCAAATGTTTTACCAAATCCTACTGAAAAAACTGCATTGGAATCAACCTCGATGAAAATAATGTCTTCCCTAGTAGATTCATCTTACCGAACTGACCGTAGGGATTTTCGAAAAGTTACTTCCGTGAAAAATGAGTTGAAAGAAAAGGACATCATGCTTCTCGAAACTGACAAATCTGGGAAATTTGCTGTATTACCAATGAATGAGTTCCGAAAAAAATCAGACTTAGCCATAGAGGGGTTGTTTAAGCAGTTCAATGGAAACCTAAAACAAAGTAAGCGGGAAATTGTTAGAATAATGAAGGATAGTGAATTTTCTGCCTTGGTTTCCAAAATGAATGCAACCTCAAAAGACACTTTTGGAATCAAGTTTTTCTTGAAGGAACATAAGGTGGACTTTCCTCTTCGAGTAGTGGTGAATGAGAACGGCACTTGGCAAAAAATAGTGTCGTCCTTTCTTCAAAAGGCCTTGAGTGGTTTAGATGTCGGAAGTCCATTGACCCTACGTTGCTCAGATGACCTAGTGACGGAATTGGAGCCTTTTCATAGTAAACACTGCACTCTTTTCTCGATGGATATCAAAGACTTGTATTATTCACTAGAACCCAAGACGTTACTTGAACGCGTAGGTCAGTTTCTTGAAAACAATCTTGTTAGATTCCAGTCACATTCTGGGATTGGGGTAGCCGACTTCCTTAGGATTCTTGAACTGTATTTAAAGGCAACTGTGGTTCAACACGGTAATCGAGATTTCATTCAGAAACGTGGAATATGCATAGGTTCGGCAGTTGCTCCAATATTGTCAGAGATTTATTTAAGTTATCTAGATCTAAAGCTCCATGATATCATCCGGAACCGTTCTCCTAGCGACGTTCTTGTAAGGCGATACGTTGACGACCTTTTGGTTTGCAGTACTGATTCTGGTTTAGCGGCATCACTTGAGAAGGCTGCTCTTAACAGTTCTCCAGAATTAAAGTTTTCTGTAGATAGACCAGAGGGGGTACCTTACAATTTTTAGACCTACAGCTGAAACATCCATCTAGTTTGTGCTGGGAATACGGCAAGCCAAATGCAAAACCTCTCCTTCCATTTCACAGTTGTCACTCGAAACATGTAAAGGCTGGCATAGTACGCAATTTGGTCAATAGTGCTCTGAAAAAATCATGTTCCCACTTTATTGAGTCTGCTCTCAAGCGCCTGTTTGACCGTTTTAAAGCCGCTGGGTACCCTCAAGATTACGTGTTCAATCAGTTGTTGTTTCTCATCTCCCTCAAGAAAAAGTGCCAAAGTGTTCTTCAACCCACTAAGCGTGTAGTTCTTCCGTTTTTTCACCAGATTTCGCATAATCTTAAATCCATTGGTAATAAGTATGGTATTAGCACGGTTTTCAGCAATGATTACAGACTGAATCGTTTGACTCCGTTTGCTTCCGCCAGAGCAGGATGCACTAAAAAACACAAGGAAAAAGAGGTCAGTTGCGTGTCGGGAGTAGTATACAGGATCCCATTTGATTGCGGATTATGCTACATAGGACAGACCAAGCGCTGTTTAAACGATCGTCTCACCGAACACAAGCGTTGTGTCAAAAACAAAGATCCTTATTCGGAAGTATCAAAACATGTAGTTGAATGCAATAATTGTCTACCTAACTGGGACTCAACAACGGTCATCTTATCAGAAAAGGATGATCGCAAGCGTTTGATAAAAGAATCTATAACAATCATGAATCATGGAAATGCGGTAAATAAGCCATCCCTCACAATAGATAAGGAACAAAGAAAGTTCCTACAAATTTGATGTCTGCGCGTCTTGTCAATTGTTGTGTTGAGGCCTTTGTCCGATTTTAAGTCAATTCGCTTTATTGTTTCCTGGTCGTTTGTCCTTTGCGCCCTTCCTGTTTTTGGGGGCTAATGCACTTTAGTCCTTCTACTTTGTTTTTGTATAAACGAACCCACTACTACTCTGTTCTATTGTAATGCTTGTTTTGTTGTTGTACTGCTTGTGGCACGGGTTTCCCCAATTCTCCCTTTCTTTCTTTCATCTCTTTTGTTTTGTGTAGGTTTCTCACTTTCTTTCCTTCGTCTCTTTTGAATTGTGTAGGATTTGACGCCTATAAAAGCACCTTTCGTTGTCAAATAAAATTCAGCTGTGCTTGAGACTTTGTGTTTGTCCGTCCCTTTTTGTCCCAGTCTCGGGGTTTTTCCGAAATGTTTAACCACCACCAGCTCGTTTGCGCCCTTACCTTTTGTTAACTAAAGAGAATAACTTTAATTCGGCATTTTTAATCAAGCATCACAGGCCAAGACAGTACGTAGCAGACACAAGTCACTCCGCTGCAAACATGTCAGTTGCACGTTACTGTATACAGAGAGTAAAAATAGCGGTTCAATTTCTGCAATATACTATTAGTGGGCGCAAGGTGAGTAAACATGTAACAATACTTCTTTAAAAAATATTACTAACGTACGCAGGTTCGTTATTTTCTGCTACGATGTTTACACTAGTGGAAGACTGATACTGAGGCTTCAGACTCGGTTTGACAGACCATGTCTAGGAATGAGTTATCCAAAGTCATTTGATGACGCTAGGGTTTTTTCCAGGGAAGGTTATTCAAAGGTACGGCGTGACCGCACGAATAAACCAAGGGAAAAGGTGATTCGTTCAGATTGGTACTCAATTCGTTACTGTGACATGACCATTGTATCGTCACTTCCAGTGCGTAGTCTGTAGTTGAACACGAGTACGACGCTAGCGCCCTTTAACGTAGTTCAAAGCTAGCTCTGAGGCAGCACTCACTTGAGTCCAGCATATGGCGAGAGTACCTGACTTAAATATGGCGGCCTTGGAGTTTTCGCGCAGCTGCCACCAGATGGGGAACATATCCGTGAAGCGTTTATGGCCTCCCCAAACACCGACCTTAGTACGTCGGCATTGGAACACGAATTTCCGAAGCGCTGCATGCTATCGAAGAGGGACTGTCGACGGAATCGTAAGGCCGCCGATGCATTCTCTCGCTTTTTGTGAATTCTGATGGTAACATTATTCGACAATCACGTGATGATCAGATTAAACCTTTATGTTATTCATCCCGGCTGAAGAAATCGAATTTTCTCAATTAAAACGTCCGCCTCGCCAGAGAACCCCACGGGGAGACTGCAAACAAAATTTCCTTTCAGTAGAGTGGACCTTGTCAAAAAGAAAACCGGACTCCAGCCGAGGGCTCGGTCACGGGGTCAGTATAGACAAGATGACTTCCGGCTACTCCGATGTAAGCTCACAAAGAAAACAAATTAAAGCCTCAGGTGCGCACGTCAGATTTTGAGTAGCCATACTTGGCGTGCCAGTGCTCTGTTCTATGCGGAGAGCAAGTCGTCTGCTTTTTGTGCAGGATTCGTGGTGACGTCAGAACGATGCCAAGGTCTCATTGGCTGATTACAAAAAATGGTGGGTGGACCTCAAGGCATCGAGCATTGATGTCTATTCACTATTTTTTTCAACCAACCAATAAGAGCTCGGCGTCGTTACGACATTACCGCCACTCCTGGGCAAGAACCAGACGACTTGCTCTCCGTATAGTCTTTTTCTACTCAGCAATCCTGGAACTAATTAGAACGACGGAGCAAAGTGTGTGAAAGCTGCCCAGGCACTGCACTTCGATTCTTAGGTTGTCGCGCGCTTCATTCTCACTGGCCCACTCAGGTGGTCAATTTCACTGTTTGCCAATCCATCTGGAAACAGAGTAGAGTTTAACCAAGATGAGGAGGGTGAGCACGTGAGTTGCGATTAGAGATTACTGAAAGCTACTACAATACCTCTGGGTATACAGTTAGTTATCAGCTGTTATCGTTAAGGCCCGTAATTCACAAAGTACTGTTTGCTTACTTTATGTTATGTTACATCGAGTTACGTGCCAGTGCGAGTCACCGGAAAACCGTGCTTCGTTTGTCGCGTGCAAATCTACTCCTTGAATTGGTTGCCATGCCGGCGAAGGACGGATGTTTCGGTCAGTGTCGGGCCGTAATTTCTATCGATTCCGCTCGGGTTCACGGATTTCGGTTAAGTTCCGGTTCGGTTCCGGGGAGAAAAAATAACGTTTCAAACCGGTTCGAACTGGATCGAACAGGTTTGGACAGCTAAATTAAGACTATATTTTCCGCTTTGTTTTGGCAATAGGCACTATTTCCGCCATGAAACAAGTAATCATATAGTTCATGGTTCGTACAATCCACTTTTTTTAAGCTACCTATAGTAACAAATTTCGTTATTTAATTTCAACGCCTCAGCAAATAAAAAAAAAAATCTAGATTACCATCCAAAAACGTCGCGTTTTTACGACCGAACTTCCATTTGTTTACCTCAGCCACATATATTTTGCCTGATACAAAAGGTTGTCACGAAGTGTGGTAGGTCGCCTAAAATATACCCGTGTTTGGTACAACTTTGCGGCACAGTGTTAAATGTTGAATCGTAGTAGTGCTTTTGAATTAAGGAATTAATTACAGTGCATAAAATTATGAAATGGGCACCTCGTCGCCATATATACCGGGAAATATAATTTACGAATTACGTTTACAATATACTATATGACGACGACGCAGCTGAGCTAAGAGCAATACCATTTTCAAAATGTCAAGAAAGTTTTAGGGCAAGCTCTTTCAGTCTACCTTTTATAGAAACACTGAGCGGCGATCGGAACGCTTATTTTCCTAACCTAAATTGTTCACACTCAGCACGGTGATCTAGACGATGAACCATTCAGAACGAAAATGTCAAAATTGTTCACTCTAATCTATATGCACCTTCGTACTCAGATCGAATCTGACCTAAAATAGCGCTTATTCAAGTGAACATTTTCTTATACGGTGATATAAACGGGCATATCCCGGCTTTTGAGGTTTGTTATTGAAAAGATGACTGTCAATTTAATTTGCAAAGCATCACCATTGCTCATTGAATTTTTTAAAAGAAAAAAGTAGTATCTTATGCTCTACTCTACACCTACTTAATTGGCCACTTTCTGACGGTCTGCGTTCAAAATCGTCATATTTCCACCACGTGCCCCTGTGTACTTTGTTTTCGTCCAGCCTACAAACACATAAATATGCTGTCCATCACATAAGTGAGGCAATAACAGACTTCTATATGCTTGAGAATATATATAAGTATCAGGAACACAGTTATTTAATCAGCTTCAAAATCAGACAGGTTTTCCCAAATCACTTACTTACAAATCATAAACTTACAAATCACTGACAATATGTACAAATATTTGTACATATTGTCACGAATGACAAGGTGACGAACAAGGAATAACTGAGGAAACTGACACGTTTAATGGGGCGAACTTTTGCCCAAAACAAAAAGGAAACGGAAGATAAAAATAGAGCGTCGCCGGCGTCGAAGTCGGCGTAACAGCCGGATCCAACGCTGGGGCAAGACTGATTCCGGCTTGCCACGCCGGGCCAATTTCGTACACGCGTGGGTTTCTAGAACAATCGGCGTAGAAGGTTCGGTGCGTAGAACATTATAATAAATAAATAAATAATATATCTATAAATTATTTATTTTAAGATTATTTATATAAGGAGGTGACGGTACGGTACAGAAAACCCTCCTATCCTCCTACTCCATACCCTCCCCCTTTCCATAGTTTTCCCGCTGAATTTAGCTGGAAAATTCACACCACGTGACCTCAACACTAGTTCAGTTTCATCGCGAAATTTCGCAAGGAAACTGAATTGGTGTTTAGGTCATGCGGCGTCAGTTTTACCACTAAATTTAGCGGGGAAACTGAATGCGCAGTGTTGCATTAGGGGGCGTCACAGACCTACATACCAATTCAGTTTATTCGATAAATTTAGCGGGGAATTGAATTGGTGTATACGTCTGTGCCGTCCCATATTGTAACGCGCGCGGTTAAGCCGACGGCGACGCTGACGGCGACGGCAACGCCCACGCCGCGAAACACGGGAACGAGCGCTTCAGTAGCTGCGCTCTAAAAGGAGCATCATTCACACCCTCAACTCTCAGCCAGAACGAGCGGCCACGTGATCTGGAGCCGATTATATGCCGCCAATGTTAATCATAGCCACGTGCTGGGGTTGGCAAAGCACAGGACACTCGCTGAGTTGCAGACATTAGGGAGTTTTAGTAGATTGTTTTCAAAGGCCCGCTACCGTTACTGGCGCGCGTTTCAGAGCATGCATCGAGGTGGCAGCGCGACCTGCCGCTACAAAGAGCGTGACCTGAAAACCCGATCTACTAAAACTCTTTTTTGTTAGGGTTCGGCTATTGTCGTCACTGCAGCGACTGGACACGCGTGCCACTACCTGCATGCTTGTCGAGCTATTGATTAACACAACCCCAAATCGAGTGCTCAAGCCTAGCCTCGTCTATACTCATAAAGCCTGGTAGTTCGACGACGGAGCCATAGAGTGCCCGGTCGCAGATTTGGAGCGCGAGGATCCGGTAGCAGAAAGTGTTTCTCGGAGAATCTGGTATTCAGTGCACAGCTTTGCAGCGGCAGTACCCGAAACATGGGTTTCAAACCCGATGAGGAAAGAAGAGGACATGGCTCAAGCAATTTCTCGATCCAATCTATGAGCCGCATTCAATTATCGTCACTGGAGGATACTACGATCCCCCAGCTACGTCATCAAGATTACGAAGAAGAGATTGAAATAAAATGCTCGTTTTTGTCCTTGAAATGACACCGCAACAAAGGCGTTTCATGGTCAGTGACGTTGCGTTCGAGTGTGCTTGGGTACCACTAATGCCAGTAAGCTCGGTTAAAGTGAAAAATATTCCAAGCGAATATCGCTGTACGACCCCTTTAATGAGAGTTGAGAGCGCTAGTGTAACTGGGGTATAACATGGTTTGCACGTGACGTCATCGCACTATATGCAAGTGGTCACTGCTACATGTTCTTGCTGAGAAAGTCAAATCCGGTGGTGCAAAATGCACGCTGCAGAAGGTTCGCGCTCAGTGCAAGTCATATGTTTCAGAGACACAAATTATTCTTGCTTGGTGCAGCGTCGTGAGGAACGGCGCGAGCGTATGGCACCACGAAAACGCGCCTTTTGGCAGCAGTATTTTTGCAAACAAAGTAGTTTCTGGGGCCACTCTTTCTGGCATGTGCCGAAGATGCGGGGCAGAGAATCCTTCACAACACCGTAATTCTCTAAAACTAGCCCACCCCTTACCTTTTCTTTTTGTTTTGCGTTTATTTATTTTTTTAGGGGATACTTTTTTTTATTTCTGAGGGACTCCCTCCTCCGTTTGGAGGTGTTAATTCGACAATCATATTTGTGTCATTTGTTAACAGTAATGCTCCATCGCTTTTATTTTACGCTCAAGAACTGTGTAGTTGAAATAAAATATGGAGGGGGTCAAAGCTAGGGAAGAACTTGAGAACGGCATTCCTTTGAGACTTAGAGCGGCCGCCAACGTTTGGCTGTCCCTTTCAGGCCTCTATAATATCTTTCTTTTCAGGTATCCCTCCAGTATACACACCTGCAGATCTTTGTAATGTCGAATGAATAAGTCACATTTAGTCATTTCGATGCTTCTATTATAGGGGACAGCTTTCTAGGGCAGTTCAGCAACAACGAAAACATATTTGGGTGCCTCAATGATTTGTACATGTAAAATAGGGCGTGCTACAATTTTTGAACTTTCAGTAAATACAGGCAAGGAAAAATCCCAGATTTCCATAACTTGCAAAAACACCCATCAGTTTTTCTGTTTGCGCTGTAAGAGACGGAAAAAAAATAAAGAAAAGAAGCAGCTTTTTTGTCGTCAACTCGCAATTAGAACAAGCGGCCACGTGATCCGACGCTAATTATATTCTGTCAGTGTTCATCATAGTCATGCGCTGGGATTGGCAAAGCATAGACCATGGGCCGAGCTTCAGACGTTGTCAGAGTTAGATTATTCTCATATTTGATTGAAAACAAGCCACCACCCGAATGTTCGGCGATGCTGATTTTCATGAATCCGAGCGCTCGACTCGGGCTCATGACAATCGAGTTCGTCACGGTGTCATGTGACTCGCGGTGCGAAGTCGTGATGTCATCTTATGTTACGGTGTCAACAACTCTAATAAATCTAGTGACGTTCTCAATTCAAATCAACTTGACGCAGTGAGTCACGGGGCCGCGTGGCGTGACATCACTTGACAGCCTGTCTTGACACCATGACGTCACGTGACCACGTCACAGATGATTAGTCATAGCGTCAATACAAAAGCGCCACGAAAACCCACAAACTCTAGTACATTGCGATTCCGGATATGACGATTTGATCAATGCATAGAAATATACAGCAGCAATTTTATTTTTATTCTGAATATTTATTCTTGTTATCTCTTTTTCCGGTTCAGTTCGGGTTCAGTTTCAAGGTGGCTGCGAAGATTTCGGTTCGGTTCAGTTCCGGTTCAAGTAAAAATAACGTTTCGGTTCTGGTATTCGGTTAAGTTCGGTTCGGTTCCGGTTCGACCCTTTGGTTTCGGTGATTCGCGGTCATAACTAGACGTAAGCAGATGGAACCTCCCGTAGCATGACGCAATGTAAGAATACAGCACCTTGCGAACGGGCCTTTAGCTTCTGCCGTAAAGGGGTGTAATAACAGCTTTGAATCTGGCGCCAACTCGCGGAATCGCACCGACTGAATAGGCTGCTCCACCTGTGGAGCGGCCGCAATACTATACTCTGTTTCACCTTATGTTGTACCGCAAACAAGGCTAGAAGCGCGAGCTCATAGCGTTGAGAGCTGCTCTTAACGCACGAGAGCTTGTGCCGCCGAGATGTGCCCTAGAGCAAGGAGCTCGTGCTTGTACCCTTTCCTGCGGTACATCATAAGGTGAAACAGAGTATAGATGTAAGACACAGAAGAGCACAGAAGAGCTAAAAACTGTCAAATTAGCGTGGTGTTCTCCAATCTTGAAAAAAAAATATTTAAACTGTGTAGAAGAGCAACTTCGCTGCGCGGTGCAGTGCACTTTAACAAGCGGCAAGGGCAGCCATAATTTTTTTCTCTTTCTTTAGAAAAGTCTGGGTGGTGCGGAAGGATTGTCCCGTGATTAAATCAACTCAATGCAAAATGAAAGAAATGACCGTTTGGAGGCATTGGAGATATTCGGAGAGCACTAACGCTACGAGTTATTGGTACCAATCAAACAGCGTACAAAGCGCAACAACATGGTGAAAAGACTGTAAGTGCGCAGGCGAGCTGGTGGTAGCTAATCGTGTCGTTTAACACCTGAGACTGTGATGCAGAAAAAGAAAACCTTTTAGTCGAAGGAACAAACACCGAAGGGAACGTCTCAATTAGTCGAAGGAACAGACACTGGAGGAAACGTCTCAAGACGTTGGGACGTTCCCTTCTATGTCTGTTCCTTCGACTAAAAGTTTTTCTTTTTCTGCACCACAGTCTCGGGTGGTAAATGACATGATTAACAACATGGTGTCCGTCACGTGCCTGTACGTGTTCTATCATTGCTGAACCAATCATATCAAAGAAGGCCCAGTGACTTACGTTTTTTAGGCTGTTTTGATTGGTTACATCAACTCGTAGTGTCGGCTGCATCCGGACATCAAGTAAAACGAAGTATAATTTATAGTGAGCTCGAGCTGACACTTTCCAAGAAGCTTTGGGGTGCGCGTTCAGGTCAGCATTAGGCCATTGGAGGCCAATTCGTAAAACACTCTGTAAATTCATGTTTTGAATGAAACACGATCTTGTCCCGTCAAAGATACTGGACCCCAAAGCGGGGCTGTATGTATGGCGTATCATTTGCACAAGAACGCAATGACATCAAGCGCTAAACCAACTCAAGACACGATTTCGCTTCAGCGCGTTTGGATGTGCTGTAAACTAAGTATAAAACGAGGTATAACATAAATGTAAAATGGACTAAGTGCACACGCTGCGAATTGGAAATATGCTTTGTCCCGACTTCGTCCTTTTGGTCGCTTTCCAAAAATGTACTCCTAGAAGCGTGAGTTTATTCCGTTTGATCGCCCTTTGGCTGCATGAACGCTCGTGCAGCGGGAGCGGCATTTGATGCTGCCTCCTCGCGCTTGTTGCTTTTGGAGTTAGTTTAAAACACAATAGAAAATGTGTATCAATGTGAGCTCGTGCTAGGCAAACAAAACTGAGCAGCGCCCTATCTTCTTCCTTCCAAGAACCATGCTTCTACGTTCCAAGTGTACTCCTTCCCTTTATCCCTCCCGGATTTTAACTAATGTTCCGACTTTAATAAGGAACTTTATTTTGAGTTCTAATATTGTTTTGCCACTTGAATATTATAGGGGCGCTTAAAAAAGCGCGAAGGAAACAAAAATATTTTAGTGGCTACAATATCAAGGAGTAAAAAAACACGACAAAAACGATTTCCTTGGGTTAAAGAAGCCGAAGCTGGAACAACAGAAGCAGCAACAAGAACATGAATGGAATGTCTCCTGTAAGTTTTCGCAGAACCGTCATACCGACCCAGTAGCATAAGTAATGGAGCCAGAATATTAGGGACAGACAAAATTAACCCATCGGTCTGAGCGTTTACACCAAGTTGCTCATTCTTGAAGTCTAGAGTTCATATCGAATACGCTGATCATCGTTCGCATGTTACCGTTTGACGCGTTTAGGCAATTTCTATGCACTTCGTACTATAAAAAATAGCGTTTTTAATGGTGAATAGCAAACGCCTCAAGCGTTTTATTTCTGATATTTTCTTTAATACAGGCGATCACTTCGGGTCCAAGCAGCGACAAGGACCAGGCGCCAGCCGGCGCCAGACCTAGAGGCATCCGCGCCACGTTATTAATCGTCATATTAGTATCAGGAACATTTGCCACCATCTTGTTTATAATGATCGTGTTAAAGAGTACACCCACTCCAAAGGGCGTGGCCTCCGGACTCTGTACGAGTACTGAGTGCCACGAACTGGCGGTGGCCCTCGAAGCGAGCAGGAACCAACTCGTCGACCCATGCGACGACTTCTACGAGTTCGTATGCGGCAACTACACAAACCCCAACGGCAGCGTGTTCCAACAAATGGAGGAGGCAATGCTGCGTACCGTGAGCGAGAAACTCGGCAAGGAAGGGGAGCACCGATCTCGGCAGCAGGACGTTGTCTGGTACACGCTCGAAAAGTTACACCGGTCCTGCATGCGGGTCTTCACGTCGGACAACTCGGGAGCCATCAAACTATTCATGGACTCCCTGCAACTGGGATTAGACGATAACATAACCCTTTGTACATTAAGGAGGGCATTCTCGCTTTCATTCGAATATAAACTTGAAACGCAGTTCTCGGTGGAGTTGTTGGACGTGAGACCAGAATCTAATCAGTCGTTTTATGCTGTCGGATTTAATCCGCGCTACACCGAGATGTTATCAAAGAGGAAGGAACAGGGCATATTTGAAAAGGTCGCGCTGATGGACACTAGCATTGAAGCCTACGGTAGCATATCTTCAGACGCCAAGAGAGACCTGATTCTGCGCATTTTGGATGTGGAGCACACGGTCAAGGTTTTGTTCACCAGATATTCGAACATCAAGCCTGGTGATGCAACCATGGTCCCGATTAACGTAAGCACCTCCTTATCTGCTATCTTTCTCTCTCTTTCCCGATGTAATTGAGACACGAACTTCACGCCAATACAGGCATATACTTGCAGACCCAAAGAGTAGACTGGGTATCTTATCATTTGTTTAAGGAATGGCTTCACTGACTAGGCCGCTCGTTCAAGCCCTGCCGAACAATGTCAAGCATTCTATAAAAAAAAAAACATTGGTAGAATTTATATTTAGTATCTTTTGCCGATCGATCAGTACATAGTTGATAGCATTTTTTTTATTCAAGAAAAACTTTCATAACTTTTACACATGTAAAGAAAGCATGCATTTAAAGAGCGCGAGAGAGCGGGGCCACAATCAACATTAGCGCATTTTTGCATTTTGCTTAAAAACGCTTTTACCCAGCATCAGGTTTTACTCGCGTCCGTGCCTTGAATGAGCACCTCCCACCCAAATAGCAGTTTTGCTGACGCCCTTTTACTTTTAATAAAATAACAAAAAAGCGGTGATCGAGAGTTTGCGTTTAACAGTGTCAGGTTGTATTCGAACCACAGCACAACTTGAACACGCGATTATAAGTTACCTCTGCTCCATTCCACCAGCCCGAACGAATGTCGCGTACAAATAGGTGGTAAAGCTTGGTGGCCGAATATTCTTCCTGAATAACAAAATTTCAGCGAAGCCCTGGTGTGATGCTTGTACTATGTCGTGCAATGCACGAAAAATTAATAAAGGGCGAGGTCACAAAGAAAAGGTTGAATGAACAACTAAATATATTTCAGTCATATTATTTCAGAGCGGCGTAGCACATAACTAACTGTGGCCATTCAACATCTTCTCTGTAAAGCCTTGTATTAGCACGGATAGGCTTATTGGATACAGTTTTTTCTTATTTTTTTAAATAGTCTTTGAGCTAATAGGGCCAATA
Organism: Ixodes ricinus; assembly: GCA_037355805.1. Taxonomy (NCBI): domain Eukaryota; kingdom Metazoa; phylum Arthropoda; class Arachnida; order Ixodida; family Ixodidae; genus Ixodes; species Ixodes ricinus. Next base: position 18,214 of record JAZHYW010022313.1, on the reverse strand, counting down.
ATGATATCGACTGTCCCAATGAAAATGCGGTCCAAGAACATGCTACTGAGAGGAATGTTCTATGAAATCGAAAGTATGTGAATTCCCAAACATAAGTAATAATAACTTTGTCAACCATGTGTATAAAATTTACGACAAAGTGCATTAGTGTGTGTAATAGTAATTTACAAGACATATAATTGATGTTAGCCTCACCGAGAATAAGCATAAGAAAAACCGGGGCACAACCAACTACGTCGTCTAATTAAGCGATTAGCTGCAAACATAATTGAAAGAGCCGCGGGTGGTCAGGTGTCAAGTGTCCCTCTAAATTTAATGCTGAGATTGAATTTGTGTGTAGGTCACGTGACGTCAAGTCATGTGGCGTCATTTTCCCAGCTAAATTTAGCGGGAAAAATAAACGGCCAGAATCATATACCTCAAAGTAGCCTTAAAATCATAAAAAGTCTGATCGCTTTAAAATAATTAATCACTTCAAAATTAAATTACATTTGTGCTTTCAATTGAGATGAAATTCATGAACTTACCTATAACAGCTTGAAGACTTGGACAAGCAGTACAGCGGATCTCCATTCCTGATCCAATATATACGCGAGCTTCTACGCAAAATCGGCTACAAGGGACTGACTTTCATCATTTCCTGGGACGTGCTTCGTTCCCTTGCCCCAATGGCTTCAAGCAAGGCTGCTTTACTGACAATAGAAAGCGACCGGCCATCCCGCTGCTTGTCATACGTCCTTGAAAGTTTGGAAATGCCTGTCGGCGCGTGGTACGTGGCAAACGCGATGCCGTCTGTCACCCTGGAGTCAGCATTCAAAATGGCACGACGCATCCACGAGTCTCTGAAGTCCCCAGCGGTCCACGCCATGTTTGCCGGAGGTGGCAGCAACGACGAAGCTTGGAAAGTCTTCTTCAAGTCCCTTAACCAAGCGCCTTTCCTCTCAGGCAACGCGAACCTCTCGAGACAACTGGAGGAGTTCTACAGGACGTTCCCAGAAGGCAGCGGCAAGTTCCTCGGAGACTGGCTTCAATCGTCCCGGCACACTGCTTCTCTCAAGGCTCGAAAGGCGTGGCATAACTTGGACTTCATGAATTCGGCGGATGCATTCTTCATCAATAGCAACGTGTGGATCTTACCGTCTCTCGTGCAGGCCCCTCTTTTCTCACCTAATAGCACCAGCGCCATAAATTTCGCGGGTTTAGGGCACATCATCGGACAACAGACAATACTGATGATGAGCCAATTCTTACCTCGTGATGGAGGGCATAGCGCGTCATCCGCACTGGAAGAAAAGCTGCGCTGTATTGGCCAGCTACACATTGTTCAAGGCGCAGACGGTCGACGGTGGACACGAAACGTAACCATCGAAGACCTTGCCGATGTCATCAGTCTTCAGGCGGCGTACTCGAGTTTCCCACGCGAAGGTAGACATCTGGGTAACGACAACTCACGTTCTGAAGAGAGGCTATTTTTTGCGGCTTCCTGCTTCAAATTCTGCGAAGCCAAGAGCGAACGAAATGTTACTGGTCCGGGGACTCCCAAGGCGCGCTGCAACGTGCCGCTAATGAACATGGCGGCTTTTGCTCACGAGTTCCACTGCGGTACTTCGTCAAGCATGAACCCTGTGAAAAAATGCGCTATTTTATAGGGTTGCACTCATATGTTCTTGATAGGCGCAATATATATGACGACCGCGAAAGAAATGATCGAAACTGACATTAACCAGTAACGTTAAATAAATGATAAATATGTCCATGGGTATTTTAATCCCAGTTTAAGCACAGGGTTTGGAGTCTAATTTTCATTTTAAACAAAAACAAAATATATATTTTGGGAGCATTCTCGAAATGAAAGAGATCGCAAACTGAGCTTAGCAAATTTTTGTTTTGTTTTGTTTTGGAGTTATTAACTACTGAAGTGGCCGAGGCGAAAACTGATGTTTCTCCTACCGTTCGGGAATGCAAGTTTGACCACTCACTAATTTCTCAATTCTCAAAAAATAATTAAGACTTTTTTGTTACGTTCGAAAAGTAGATTTCATTAAGATTAAGAAATTTACAAAATCTTAATATTTTGAAACTATTTTAAATGTCGAACTGTGTGCTTTGACATATTTTATCAAAGTTAGGCAAGTGTTTACGTGTGACCTATTTAAAATATTTTAATAATCTTGCATTAACAAAAAGTGTAAATCAAGCTATTTTCAATGAATACAAGTTCAATATTATATGAAAAAAATAATAAGATCTGTTACATGCATTTAGATGAACGAACGTGTCTAAAATCTACCAAATATCGCAATTGACGTTTTTTACAAACACAATATTTTTACTTGTTTAGTTTCTTGTACATAGCAAGGCATATTAGTGGATGATTATAAAATATGAACATACTCGTTTGTTTATATTACTGCAATTAAAGCTTAAACCTTGTCAGATGTGCGTTCCGAAACGGCAAGCTTTGTTCAGAGAGAAATACTTTTTACTGTTCACTACGCACAATTTAACTTATTTTAAAGGTTACGTGATAATACATAAATCATAGGTAATTAACTATACCACACCACAATGGGTGCCAGATTAGCACCAATGCGAGGACTCATTCACAACGAACCACTGACAAGATACAAGCTTTAGTTACAGTCTTACAGACAAAATACTGGTTTTTGTATATGTGATGATAAACCATTATTATGCTTTGTGGCCGAGCGGGCTAGCGCACATCAGCTCGGAGCACGTGGAGCGAAAGCTCGCGTTGCAGAGCACAGCGATTTTGGGTTCGAGCCCCACCCCTGCCCGTTTCGATCTGGATGAGCATTGTACCGGCGTGCGGTCGTGTATCACTACTGCGTGGTGCACGTTAAAGACCCCAGGCTAGCGGTTGTACTGCACTGGCTAAATTTCTCATCTACAGCTGGGAGACAAGTTGCCCTTCGAGGCAGACTAAGTTCTAGGCTGTATAAACATACATTCACCCCAATCATTTTCCCCCACGTTAAAATGAGTAAATGCTTCAAGTGCGATCGGGTGACTTGAGTGGGTCGTCCCGTTTCACGAGCATTCCAGCAGTCAATGACCACTAAAGGGCCAGGAGGTCACACTTCGAGACTTTACTGCAGTTTATATTATGACGTGAACAAGTATCAACTTTCTGATACGAATGTTAATAATGGCTATTCACTTCAAAATGAACATGGTCACTAACAATGCCGCTTGATAATTAAGATTGCTTAAATATCAAGAATTAAAATAAGTATCCCGGTCTCATCTTAATCATCAATTTTTTTCTCCATTCTTGCAACTGCTTTCGCATCATTCTATAGGATGCGAAAGTTCGAGTATATATTCCAGCTGGCAATAAAAAGGGTCACGAAATAATAAAGGCTTTGAACAATGCGCACTTTACATAAGAATGAGACACGTGTTGCAGAAGAGTACAAACATGTAACGCTACAAAGCCACACGCTTATAGTTGTTTACCTGCCAGAATAAAAGCCTACTTTTTTGTCGTTGTGCTGTTTATGGCTTGGAAATGAGTGGTGCTTTAGCACAATGACAACTACCGCCATTCTGAATGCGTTCGCTGTCTGCTGGAGGCATCTTGAGATATCTCGCGGACCGGAATTTGCAGTCGGAAATATTTCAGGAGACGATCCCCCGCAAACTTCTGTCAGGATAAGTGTTGTATTCATGATCCCTATGTGTATTTTTAACTCCATTTTTTTTTTACTTTTATGTTAGTGTTTTTTTAACGAAACTTAGTCCTATATATGTTTGTTCATAGCAACGCCCCAAACAACTTCTTAGTTTGTTGGAAGTAGCTGAGCTCACGCTTCATGATTTTTATGCACTATTCACTCCGCGAGTCACCGAGACATCCGTGCTTTCTGTGAAATGCTTGTAGCAGAAACAAATTAAAGAATAGTTTAGCATGCGGCACACGAAGCACGGATGTCCGAGTGACTCGCGGTCAAAAAGTAGTCAGAAAGAACGAAGATCTAGGAGTAGTGGAGAAATCGGCGACAGCATCCGCGCACACACTCCGAGATCTGGGCTCGGGATCGCGGAGGCCATGCTCCGCGGAAACCTGGTTAAACCTAGGGTGTCCCAATGTAGTTCTGTTTGGGGTGATGCCATTTTTGTTGTACCCGATGCCAGCAGCACGCGCACTCGGGAGAAATACAAAAAAATAGCCGGTAACAAAATGCCGCCGGAGCACTGTCAATGCCCTGAGCATAAAGCCCCTCTATCCTGGGAAAAATGGCGCCATTCATTGTTGTGGAAATGCTCGAGAGACTTGCCGCGCGCCACTCCTGGGAAGAACATGGCGTCTGAAGTCTGGCCAACGCCTCCTGTAGCTAAGATGCCTGTCATGAGAGCGGCGAGCGTCCTGCACGTGCCCTCTCCCTTTTTCCTCCTCCCCTTCACCGAAACGACCGCGAGGGGCGCTGCCAACTGACCCTATCGCTAGCGGCCGCGAGAGCGCGGGAGATTTGACGTCTGCTATTGTGATACCAGTAGGGGTGTGCGAATAGTGCTTCAAATCGAATAGTGCAGTGTCATCCCTGGCGTTAACAGCGCAAAGAGAGTGCGAAGGCTATGAATGATGTGGTGCTGTACAGGCGGAACAGCGCACCCGACACAGCAGTTCTCCAGTCCACGCACACAAAAGAACAGACAAACTTACGCAGCGCTGGCTCCACTCTTTGGTATATTTACACTTTCGTCTTCGTCTTCTTTTAGTATTATGGGCTAGGGCCATGGAGAATAATCAGGTCTTTTCTTCAATAGGATGCATAAACCGTAAGCCAAACACTGAAACTAAAACTAATGTTAAAATAAATGAAATTAGCACTCAGTTGCGAGCGGCCGGCCGCGCCGAGATGGACGAGCGCCCAGCAAGAGTTGCTGATGTTGATGTTGTAACTGATTCCCAAACTCGCGCCCAGCAAAAAAAAAAAAATAGGGTCGGAGGTGAGCGCCATTTCGTGGCGTTTGAGCTGCCTCTACGATGGCAGACCGGCCGCAATGGGAGAGCCGAGCCACCTGACAGGCATCTCTAGGTACAGGAGGCGTTGTCTAGCTCAACGTTACTGGAGCAAGCTCAGTTTCACAGCTCCGCCTGTGACGTGGGCTCAGTGGCGGTCACGAGAACTAGCAGCGCTGCAGTCGAGTCTTGCTTCCGGATTCTCTAGCCCGCCAAGTTCGAATAGCAATACTTGAGCCTGGGCGAGTTGTTGATTCATACTAACACTTCACAGCGCAAGGAAACGGACGCACACAAAAATAAATTTCAAACACTCAAAGAAATAACACTCACAATGTGCTGACTCCGATCTCTGTGGAGTATTACACTTCATCTTCATCATCTTTATTTATTTTTTTTGCTATTATACACATGGAACTATAAAAATAAAAAGACAGAAAAAAGAAAATAAAGTTATCAACGCAGTGGTAGCTAACGTTGGTGGTAGCAGACAACGCGCGGACACGCGCGTCTTTACCGGGAAGCCACCCGCACGCGTGCCTCCAAAGTTGTCCCGAGCCTCCGCTTCTCTACTACACAGACTTCGCACTGGTTGTGCCTTTACTGCAAAAGCCCTTCACCGTATGGACCCAACAATAAACTCAAACTGTCCATCCTGTGATTAGTGATGGTCTGTAGCTGAGCCGGTTAGTTATCCATGCTTACTGATTACCAGCTGAACGTTAGGAAAAGCGACGAAGAGAAAGATACACACTGCTGGACTAGCAACCCTTTTAATAAACTTCCTTTTCCTCAACCTCATCCTAAAAGGTAGCTTCTTCGTCTTCTTCAGTCACAGCTTAGACAGAAACTTCCTTTTTCTCCCCACGAACCGTGTAGTTTTCCTCTTCTTCGACTTTCGGATCTTGCAAAACTTCCTTCTTTTTGTCTTTTATACTTCCAGCGGTGTCACCCTCGTTTTACTCGGTCGGATCTTGGAGTCAAAAAGTCCCAACTTGGTTCATCCGAGGGGCCGCTCCCCTCAGATACATTTTTCTTTGGGCAAGAGCGCGATGGAGGCAACACTCACGCATTCTCCCTCCCGCTCCTCAATGGCCAGCGCCTCGAGGAGCTCCCTTCCAAGCTGCTTTAGGGTGTTTTGCAGTATCTTTCTCTCTTCGTCGCTTTTCCTAACGGTCAGCTGGTAATCAGTAAGCATCCTGTGATGTTCCCGAAGACCAGGACCATCTCCTCTGGACCTGCCCTACTCTAGCGAACAAAAGAAAATCGTTTCTCGACGGCCTGCGGCAAGCAGGCGTAGCAAGTGCTACAACACAGGACATTCTTTTTCCCCCAGGTTCTGCACGCAATGTCTCGAGAACATTTACCGCACTTCCCAAGTTCTTGGGGACACCAGTTTATTTGACCGCCTCTAACCCCGGTGTCTGACAATCAGGGGTAAGACAGGTGCTACATGTTTTGGAGCAATTTTTGGAGCAGACAAATCTGGATTTTGGAGCAGCTTAGGAGCACAAAATTCTCGTTTTGGAGCAGCAGTTTATACATTTTAGAGCAACATCGAAGCAGAAAAGTATACGGTTTGGAGCAGATTAGGAGGAGAAAATATTAGAGCAGCTTATCAGCAATTTAAATCATATAAAATCTAATTTAAATCACATAAATCTGATTTTTTTTAATCGTTATTTTTTTCCACCTTGGTTTTAATAAGTCGTTGGCGCCGATACGCACCGAAATAAAATATAAAAGAAAAAAACACGAAAAAGGCAAACGCGAATCCAATGCGCATAGATGAGGACAAGAAACACAGGCTTGTTGCAAAGTTAGGTGGGCACCAGGTACCTCAAGCTTATACGAACTGGTGCCAAAGCGTAATTGTAGCCCAAAACGTTTTAAAGCGGTGATTGGAGAGCATGAACAGGGAAGCACGGTTTACTACAACCAGACATCGATCGGGCGCTAGTAGAAAGCACGTGCAGATAGAAGAAACTCGCCACAAAAGTGAGTCACAAGGTAAATAGTGAATTGGTAGAAAAGCTATGAGCAGCATATCCACGCTAAATACGGGTGTGTGACCGATTCATTCGATTGTTCACGCACTGGAAGCACGTGTGTGATAACCTAAAGTACTCACGGCGACGGCGCCGTCTATATTGACGAGAAGATTGCGGACACGAATGAACAATTACACAATGGAGCCACTCAATGGCACTTTTAAGAAAAAGGTTTACTCTCAAAACGAAGAAATACTTAGGTTTGCTCATCTTGATAGCCTGCGCGCCGTGCCCCCGCGGCCAGACAGCGAGACCGCGTGACGAGTAGTACAGTGAACTAGAATAGTTCACTGTACCGGTAGCATGCAGTCACAAATGACAGTGGAAACTAGTAGGAAAATCAAGAAAAGACCACGTATCATAGATATAGAAGGGTACTACAGCTGAAATCTTTGAATCCGGCGGTTGCTTGCGCCACCCTGTACCCGTGCCGTGTACTTTACTACGACGAGATTGAATGTTGTCAATCAAGCTCTCGTTTCCCGCTAAACCTAGCGTCGCCACACACATTTTTTTAGTTTTTGAGTTACTTTGGCGCAGTGTGGCGCAATTTCGACCGATTTCGCGTTTTTGGCGCAACTAGGCGCAGGAAATGGGGTTGGTATCAAAATGGCGCAATTGGCGCAGATGTCACACCCCTGTGACATACACTGTTCGTTGGCAACCCATCAGCAATCGAGTGACAAAACTGCTGACCAATTGTTCCTTTTTTTATTCTTTCTTCCTTATTCTTTCTGATCCCTTTTCATCCCATTTTTTCCTTTCTTTTCTTTTCAATCCGTTATTTTTCTTTACCTCCCTTTTTTCTTTAACTTTTTTTCTGATCTCTCCTTTCATCCCCTTCTCTTCCCCGGAAATAACTCGCCCCCACCAAAGGAGTGGCCAACATGTTCCGGCTTTCCGCTACCCTCACCACTAACTACTACTACTAGACAACGCGCGAGACAGGGAAGCAAGATCCGACTGCAGCGTTGCTAGTTCACGTGACCACCACCTGGGCCACTCGCCTCTGCAGGCGAAAATAGGGAGCTGCGAAACTGAGCTTGCTCCAGTAACGTTGGCCCAGCTCAGTGCTGCGCTGGGCCGCCATGATCTTCCCAAGGGCTGCACGTTGCACGTGCCTCGTGCATCCACGCACCTTGCGCTACTTTTGAAACATGAAGGGGCTTTACCTCAGCATCGCGCCGGCGACGAGCTTTCACGCGCTCCGGAACAAAAAGAAACAAAAGCGTTCGGAACAAAATGATGATCAGATCAGAAAACGTTTATTAAAATGATTGGGGTCCGCCACACCTCTTGACTGAAGTCATCTGGTGTGACGGGATGATTAGGGAGAGATGAAGGGTGTGAGGAGGAAAGGGGGTTAGATGAGGTGTGTGAAGTTCACTGCCTTAAGGTAGGTGAGTAAAGAGTCCAGGATCTTGATCCTGTTTGCGTTTTCTTTCAGGGGGGTTACCCACTCTTCGTATGTTTGAGGTCGTGCATCTTCCGGAATGCTGAGGAGTGCGTCTTGTCTCAGTTGTTTGTTTGCTTCGCAGTCCCATATTAGATGTTTACAAGTAGCCGGGGTTTTGCAAGTCTTGCAGTTTAAGTCGGGACCAGGGTCGTCTTCTTCGTGTGACCTATAAAATTTCCTTCTCAGCACAGGTGTAAAGGCTGTGTTGGTGGCGATGCGTCGAATGCATACCCTCCCCCACCTTGAGTAATTGGATGGAAGAGGGTAAGCCTCTTCTGGCAGCAGCGATGCCAGTCGTTGTTTCCGCGCTGTCCTACTTGCCTCTTTCAGTTCATCGAGGTCTAGATCTTCTGGTTGAGTTGTGACGGGGGAGCCCTCGTGACCTGATGCGGCGTGGGATGCTTGTAGCTCAATCCGCGCGGTCTCGTGGGCCTCCTCGTTTCCTGGGATTCCCTGGTGTCCTGGAATCCATGCGATGTGCAAACTGCCTCCATTTAGGCGAAGGACCTTAGCTGTATGTTTGATATCTTTCGCGATCTTATTCCTACAGTCTGTACTTCTGCACGCCTTGACTGCTTCGCTGGAGTCCGTGTAGACGTACATGTGTGCGGCCGGATTGCACTGAACCAGCTCTTCAAGGGCCCAGTGTACGGCCAATAGTTCAGCAGTTTTTGTGCTGCTGCTATTGAGCAGGTATTTGCTTTTTGATTCGCCGGTGCCAGCTGAGTGCATTGCTATGGCCGTGGTTCCGTCCTCGTTCCTCGCGGCGTCGGTGTAAATTACTTCCGCGGTTCCCTGTTTAAGAATTGCCTCCACTTCTTTCCTGTGGCGTTTTGCTTTGCTTTCCCTGCGTTTTGGTTGGGTCCTGTTTTGATTTTTCGGTGTGGGTTTCAGGTCCACTACCGCCTCATCCTCCCAGGGAGGGTTCGGTGGTGCGATGTGGAGGCTTTGTTGTGCTGTCTTTCCGAGCATTTGGAGGATGCTAAGGCCGGCGGGTGATCTTTCGAGTCTATCGAGTTGACTTCTCCTCGCTTCGTTTGCGATATCCTCGAGGGAGTTCATCTGAGCGGCGCTTCTTAAATCCGTAAGTCTGGTGTACTTGGGCAGCCCAGTAACCACTCTCATGGCTGAATGGTTAAGTATTTCCAGCTTTCTTATCTGGGTTTTTGTTAGCCGCAGGAAATTGAACCCGTACATGACTCTGCTAATGAGCAGTGCTCGTATCATATTCTTCAAGGCACTCTCGTTTGCTCCCCACGCCTTGTTAGTCGTTCTCCTTATCAAACTGAGTCCCTGTTTCCATTGAGATTGTGTTTGTTTTACCCAGTTATGAGCGCCTCCGGTTTCATCAAAGGTTAGTCCAAGAATTTTTATGCTGGGCTTTCTCTCGACTCTCGTTCCTTCAATCTGAAGGCAGATGGTTTCCCCGATGTTCTGCTGCCTGGCTTTTTTGCTTGCAACAACCAGATAGTTTGTCTTTTCGACCGAGATCTTCATCCCGGTTTCCTTAAGGAACCCAACGGTGATGTCAAGTGCTTTTTGCAAGTGTTCCTCTTGTGTTTTAGCTTCCCCGGTTGCCGTCCAGATAGAAATATCGTCGGCGTAGATTGTGAAGTTTACTTCTGCCGCTTTTTTCTCCAGTGCTAGAGCGAGGTCCGTCATGGCCATGTTGAACAACGTGGGGGAGATAACGGCACCCTGGGGTACTCCAATCACATTATTTGAGATCGGTCCGTTGGTGCTGCCCATGTGAACACTGTAAGTCCTGTCCTGCAAGAAGGACTTTATAAAATTCAGCAGTCTGCCTCGAATGCCCCTTTTTTCGGCCGCTTTTATGACCGTTTCATGCGGTATGGAATCAAATGCCTTTTTAATGTCAATTGCCACGATGGTGCGGGGTTGTCCTTTTGGGGGAGTAGATGTTATGTCTCGGTGTATCATGGCCAAGCTGTCCTGCGTTGAGAGGCCTTGCCTAAATCCTGTTTGCATAGGGTGCAGTCTACTCTGTGTTTCCAGGAGCCATGTAATACGGGCCAAAACCATTCTCTCCATTATTTTACACAGGTTAGAGGTGAGAGAAATCGGTCTTAGGTTTCCGATATCGTTGGCTGGCTTGCCAGGTTTGGGTATCGGAATTACTGTGGAGTGTTTCCACTCTCTGGGTAGGGTGCCTTGTTCCCAAATTTGATTGTACCATTCCAAAAGTTCCTCCTGTTCTTTTTCTGGGAGGTTATTTATAGCAGCAATAGTTATGTGGTCGGGTCCCGGTGCTGTGTTGCATTTGGCTGTGGCTATGGCCGCCAGCAGTTCCCCCTTGTTAAAAGGAGCGTCTTCTGGTGCTTGGTCGTCCGTTTGCGATCTTTCGTAGCAGGTGCTTAGGGGAGAAGTGGTGGGCTGCGGGAAGAAGCTGTTTCCAGCTTGAATTGCTAACTCAGCTTCTGATATTCCAAGTTTTAAAGCCAGGTTGGCTCCCATCCCTTTGCTTTTAGTCTTTCCGCACATCCCTTTGTACGTGCGCCATGCTTTTGCTAGCCCCGTCTTCTCGTTGAAGGATCCACAGTGCGTTTGCCATTTTAGCCGACTAAGCTCCAGCGTGTATCTTTTTGCTCGAGCCGTAGCAAGATTGAGCTTGATTTTGAGTTTTTTGTCTCGTTTCTTTTTCCTGTACCGTTGTAAGGCTTGAAGGCGACTGGCCCATAGGTTAAGCAAATGCAGGTCTGGCGCGGGTGCGTCTTCTCGTACTCGGTACTCTTCTTTTGCGCTGGCCATAGCCAACTGTATTCTGCGTGTTAGGTCTTCTGTGCTGCTCTCTCCTAGCAGCATTCGGAACCTATCCCATCTAATAAAGTGGACCTTCTTTCTCGCACCCACGCTGATGTGCAATTTGATACTGATTGGAAGGTGGTCGCTTCCCATGGGGTCCGGCTTTGTGTGCCAGGTAACCCTTAGGTTTCTGGTTGTCCATGTTAAGTCAGGTGTTGTATCCGCTTCCCTTGGGTTGAGTCCTAGTCTGGTTGGTGAGTCCGGCTCATTCCTGAGAAGAAGCCCTAGCTGTTTACACTTGCTGTTTAGGCTTTTTCCGCGTTGGTTTTCTCGCTTATATCCCCATGTTGTGTGTTGGGCATTGAAATCGCCGGCCACCAACGTAGGAATATTGCCATGTTTCACGTCATCTAACCATGACATGTCATTTCCTTCCCGTCTGTGCGGTCTGATATAGGTATTAAAGATTCTACATTCCTTACCCCCTATTCGTACTTTGACGCCCACAACTTCCTGCGTGTTGTTGCAGAGATGTTGCGTGATGAGTTGTGCCTGGGAGATGTCCTTACTTATCAGCGTTGCTACTGTAGGCATGGGGTTCTCTGGTGTATCACGGTCGGTGTTGGCGGCGGTTTGCGTATAGGTGTTGTAACCCCTAATTTTGATCGAGTCTGTTTTTGTTTCTTGCAGCAGGATGATAAGCGGTTTGTTGACACCCATTTTGTCCAGTCTTTCCTTAAATTCTGCTTGCTTTTGTCGGAAGGTTCGGCAATTCCACTGTAAGACCCATGGAGTCTTTTTACTTTTAGACCTTTGCGTACGGGTCCTATTTATTTCTTGGTCGGTTCATAGCATGGAGGGTCTGCAGAATGCAGTCCAGTGTATTTTCCATTTTTCTCACTCTCTGATCCAGTGACGCCATTCTCTGCGTGACGCTGCTGTTCTGTAGCATTTGTGTCGCCATCGCAGTCGGTTCGTCGTGATATAGAGTTGTCTCAATTGACGCCGGATCGGGTGCTTGCCTGTTTGGTCCTAGCCTGAGGGGAGCAGCCCAGACCCCTGTTTGAGGCTTGGAACTGTCTTCAGTTCCACGGTTCGATGCTCTTGGTGGTGGTGGTGGAGGGCCGTTCAAGAAGGGCCTTGGTGTTAGCAATTTTCTCGGCTGTGGACGCCTTGGCGGTATCTGTCTTTTGGGGCAATTGTTGCTAGTTGCAACGTGCGGGCCCCCGCAGTTGAAACATTTCGGCAGCAATTCGCAGCCTTCTGCGTCTCCATGAATATGGCCACAGTTGCCGCATCTTTTTGTGCCGTGGGGGCACACATCGGACTTATGACCAATGCGGTGGCATAAGTAGCATACTACCGGTCTGGGTCTGTACTCCATTACATTGAACACTTCACATAGGAAACGCACATGCTTCGGAATTCTCTCACCTTCAAAAGTGATCAGTACCGTCTTTCCGGACCTTCCTATGATCCTAGCTGTCACAATGTTGTTAGTGCGACAGTCTAATCCCTCCATCAGTGATTCTGGTGTTTCATTCAGGTTTTCGCCATGCAGGTATATAACTCCCTCACTTGGTTGCTGGAGATGGCCATGTACGGTTTCACCTCGTACTTTTTCTCCGCTTTTTCTACCGCTCCAATGTTGAGTAGCTTGCTCGTGAGCCGAGGGTTTCTAGTGGTGATTGCGATAGTATTCGACTTCTCGTTGAGGTGCACTGTGAAACCGTCCGTGTTCTGGATGCCGGCTTTCTCCATCGTCCGGTAGATGTCTCGTCCGGTGAAGGTGTGAACCTTCTCCTTGCAGGTAGGTTTCAGCACCACTGTCTGAGTTGGGGACCTCCTTGTATCTGCAGGGGCTTCTCTCTGTTTTGTAGGCAAGGTGCTGTGTTTGTATGGATGCGATAGTAGTAGTGGCCATTCTTCGTTGTCATCTCTCTGGCTCACGTCGTTTGTACATGCTGTATTTGTTTCTTGTGTACCTGCCTCCGTCTGCTTCTGCCGCACAGTGGAGGGCAGGTTGCGGTTCAAAAGAAACTCTTCGAACTCTTTCTTATGATTCGAGTACTCCTGAAACGAATCCTTTTGCGTGAGCACCTGTACTAGGAGCTCCTTGTTCTTCATGAATTCTTCAATTGTTTCACGTTGTTTCGTACAGTCCGTTAAAAACTGACTGTCTTGTTGGGACATCTGATGGTAAATGAGCTGACCTGTAACGGCTGGTGGACCGCTGTTGCCTTGAGAATGACTCACGAGAGTCGGATAAGGGTTCGCCGTCGTCTGGCTCATGGCATGAGTCCTTGCACCGCGGAGCTTGCCACTTGGTGTTTTCACTATGGTCCCGGGAAAATCTGGGGGATCATTGCCTCGAGCCTCCGGATAGGCATATGAGTCTTCAGTTTGCCGGTCCAGGGGGGCTATGTTGCACTTTTTGGACTCCCAGGAGACTGGGGAGAGGGAAGTGACGTCAACAACGCAGCAAATGCAGATTGGATGTTGATTTCGTTTTTTTCTGTCAACATCCAATCTGCGTTTGCTCTAGTCGTTGACGTCACTTCCCTCTTCCAAGTCTCCTGGGAGTCCAAAAGCGCAACATAGCACCCTCAGGGTTCCAAGCTGCGGCCCTCTTGCCGGGGCTGCCTTCTTTTGCGCCAAGATTTGCGCAAATTATTGATCTAGTTAGAAGAGCGATAGGAATGGGTGCTTTGTATTCCAATCGTCGTCGTCTTCCACACAAAATGATGAGATGTCATCACACTAATCAAAACGTACATGAAGGCACCCTAGATGAACCTACCATGCGGCACTATACTCTGTTTCAGCTTAAAGGTGTCGTGAAACGTTTGTTCCGAAATTTTGAGTGATATGTCTATTCTGAATTCCTGTCCTTTATTACAAAACCCACGTTCATTATTTTGATCGTCCGAATTGATTTACTAGCGTAAAAAATAAAAAAATTGTTCGACGATCAATGGGATTTATTCGCTGGAAGTGCCTTAGCACTGGTTCTTTCTCATACTCTTTTCACCCCATCCCATTCGTTTAGTAGCCTTGCCATTCGTTTATCACCGCTTTCCAGTCGTTTACTACCCCTTTCCGTTCGTTTATTATCCGTTTTTGTTCTGTTTCACGTTATTAATCACTCCTGAAAAGAACCACATCCATCGCGGGAGCGGCGATTGAGCTGTGCCGCATTCCACAAAAGCGCGGCGCCTGCTCATCTCTGGCTCCTCGCCAGTTGTGCGACGCTCGTATTGGTCCGAAGTGCTGACGTTAGCGTGCGTCACCCTCTCCCCCTCTCCCCACCACCGTGGCGAGATATGGAATCTCGTAAACACGATATCCCCAGATATCCGAAGCGTTCTTTTTTAGGGCTGGGCGTCGATTAAAAATATTAACCCGATTAATCGCCACCCTTTAATCGATTAATTAATCAATTAATCGGTTTCGTTGATTTTATAATATATTAAAAAGAATGCAACAACTCGTCTTGCCTTTGAAGACTTATTTTACTCTCTGGTAAGCGGCGCAAACGACGTTTACAATTGATGATCATATAGTTTAACCTAAAGCTCCTAAATGAGCTTCACTTAGGGTATCGGCACTTCCGTTCCCCGACATTGTTGTGGGCGCCGCCATTTTGGCTCGTATGCAGAGCAGACGCAACTGCCGATCGTCATTATTCAAAATGCGACTTCCTCAGCATTAAATTTCAGTGTTCGGAAGGTCACACAATATTGCTTTGCTCTGTCGCGAACTGTTTAAAAATTGGCGGAGGGCGGAAAAGCGTTTCCTGTGATTTCAGAGAAAGCTTCAGATAACTGGTAACCATGATTTTCAGACACAATATGGCCAAGTGTCGTTTCCTTTGAAGCGTAGCTTATTTAGTGGCACTAGTTGAACGAATCAAAGACTCACATATTTTTGCTCCAGCTGCGAACTTCTAGTTTGGGCAGGTCATCCAGGATAGAGCCGTGCGTGCATTCAATCGACATATTTTTTGGGTACCGATTAAAAAACCGATGAACCGGTTAAAAAAATTAATCGCGATTAAAGCCTTAATCGATTAATCAGAAGGTTAATCGATCAATTGCCCAGCCCTAGTTTTTTTATAACCGAGTGCGTTGAAGGAACGTGTGTCAGCACTCCATCTATAGCCCTGTTTGGCTCTGAGGTGGCGTTTTTAAAATCTTTCGTTAAGTAGATAGTGGATAGACGAACACTGATCGGGCGATGTTGCACTTCTGTCGTACATGTCGGTATTTCACGGTGCATATATGTGTGTGTGTGTTTCCGAGAAGCGCTCTGTGTTGTTCGTTCCTTTTACTTGTCCGTTGTTTTTAGCGCTTTTACCCTCAAACACATGGATCACCAACTAGCCCAAGTCCATACCCTTCTACCCCCTCACCACCCACTCTCCTCTCGAAGTCATGCATGGCGCCGACAAACGGACGCACGGACTGACATTGGCGGGTTTTCGTGAAAACGAGTGTTGTAAGGAAAAGATCATTTCCGTTTTTCGGGCTCTTTTCCTCTCAGCTCCACAAACACCTGACGATAGGTAACCAAGAGGGAATCATCCTTGTCTGCGCCAGATGGCGACGTAGACCGGACTCAATGGGCGCAACCATAGCGTTAGATATCACTCCGACAGCGCTGCCATATTGACGTCACGCAGGTAAGTCAACGGCTGTGCTCCAAATTTTACTCGAATGAATTCGAGTTACTCCGGCCGGTCATGTCACTTGACAAGACAGATAGAGCTACGCTAGACGCGAATAGGTTTTCGAACGCCAAGGTACAGAAGCTTTACCCTAGAGCGATATGGAGTAAATTTTGGAACACAGTCAACGGATGACATCTGACGTCTAATATTTTGCTCACATAACTGTAAGATGGCCAACCTACATGAGTTCCAGCGTCGCCTCTTACAGCGCAGTCCGCTCTGGGTTTCGAGCTGCACGCCGGCACGCTGTTAAGTCGAACGAGAGACTGTTAGTCGTCCGACAACGAGCGTAGCGGCGACGACACCCACGGCGAAGGCGCGGCTTGTGCGGGCTCTCAATTTTGTTGCACAAGCCCAACGACACCGAGAGCTCGGGCAAGCCACATCACCAACCCCCTGAACCGAATCGTCTCGAACACTGAGGCTGGTATGTCCTAGAGTTTCCTAAAAACAACTGGCGAAAGCAGTCATCACACGATCATTTTAATAGGTGCACCTGCGGGCGGTACGTGCCGATGCCAACCGGCCTCGAGAGTGTCTGCTGTCGTTGAGAGCGTCAGCGACTCAAAAGCAGCTGTCGGTTTGCGATACGACGCCCACGCACTTCCACACGCTGTGTTTGGATGAAGTGGTCTTAGGTGCAAATTTTTATATGCTCCATGACCACGGTATACGTGTCGTGAACACGAGTTAGGAACTTCTTACCTGTGCAATGATCGATATCATTAATTTACAAATGAATGATTCACTGCGCACAGATCCATGTGTTTATCTGCCACTTGAGAACACAGACGATTTGCCTCGTTAGAAATGGGCACGAGGGAGTCGTAACAATTGTAGTAGGTACACAGTTTTAATTTCTTACAAAAGTGAACGTCGTTTACAATGAAAGCAGAAGTTGAACATATTTTTCAAGTTTGCTGTTTATAAGTGCATATCCTTTTATGCTACAAAATTGTACTACGAGCTGTTTGTTATTATCACAATTTAATACTTACTATTTTGACTAGTAAGAAGCTTACAGCAGTTACCTGAGCATAAAATCCACGGTAAAAGGACTAAACATCTATTTATGGCTTTGCGGAATCCAGGAAAACAAAGTATTGGGTGATGGACGTCATTAAAATATTTTGCTCTACATATTATCTCAAGAAATATGTGCAGCACTGAGATGTGGGGGTGCAGTATGTGGCTTCAAGAAGGGTCTTTGCACTAGCATTGATGTAAACAAGGTATTATATTAAATTGCCACATACAGTGCTTATCAACCTTATACAGAACACACGCGTTGTGTGTTTTCTTATAGCAACACTATCCTGGGGGAGTTGAACAACGGCTTATTTACGTAGCAGTTCCGGATGGCCTGTTGAGTGTTAGGTCACGAAACGTCACGAAAAGACACAGTTTTTGTGTTTCATATAAACGTGGTGAGGACTGTACACGCTGTACGAGCCAGGTATGATGATAACCAGAACGCTGGCCTGAAATGAGCCACTTCCGAGAACATGCAAGGCCAAGATTCTTCAAGTCAAGATATCCTACCTACACACATGCTAGAACATTTCAGCTGGGCTTGGGTGTTCCTAGAGCTCCTGTTGCCAGTTACACATTTGTAATGGGCACTGGCCATCGTGCTGGTGATGAAGAATGATGTCAAAAAAAGATGAACGCTAACCACAACCTAAAAGTCGCGAAACGACAAGCAACCGTAGTAAGGTGGTCAACTGGGCGAGTTAGTAAACGTTGAACATGATGAAAAATCACGCACAAAAAGGAAAGTACGAAAGGGAAGGAACACAAAAAGTAATTAGTCATGAGTTTGCCAGAACACGGCGACGTTGTTATCGAAGAAGAAGCAAAAACACAGGCGAGCTGGTGAAGAACTTCCATAGTAACCGGAGACACGAAACGATAAAAAATAACGGACAAAACAACATGTCTCAAACAAAGCTTCTAGTTTATTTGAACAACGAAAGCTCTTACATATACTTCACGACCCTCCCCACCAAAAAAGAACACCCCCTCTTCACTCTGTCACTGAAAGCCGGACAGTCAGACACCCACTGTAGGTGAGAAATTTAGCCAGTAGAGAACAACCGCTGGCCTGGGGTTTTTAACATGCACCACGCAGTAGCGTTACACGACTGCACGTGAGCACGGTTCTCATCCAGATCGAAACAGGCAGAGGTGGGACTCAACCCAGAATCTGTGTGTTCTGCAGCTCGAGC
>JAZHYW010022311.1:0-16285 GCA_037355805.1 Ixodes ricinus | reverse complement strand
TTTTAGAATACAGTACCCAAAAGCTTTGCGCAAGCAAAAATAGCGTCGTCACCAGTGCGCATGCGCCAAGCCTAGACCTTGTCTGGATTGGCGCACGACGACGATGCTATTTCTTTGACACGCACAAATTTGGACACATTCTGAAACTTGCAATTAGAAGTTCATTAATTTTGAGAAACAATGTCTGGGTTAGGCAGAGATGTCTTGAGAACATACATTCATCATTCATGCTCCTTTTTTTCATATTTTATATTGAACACAAAATATTTGCATTTAGCAAGCAGAATTAAAAATCCCCTCGATTAGAATATCTGCGGCAAATTTCTTGTTGAGATGCCACAGTTTATAGATATGAGTTACCTATTAAAATAAGAGCTTAGGAGAGTACAAATGAAGTCTTGGCAACAACCTGCAGGGTTTCTATTTTAGTATGGTACAGTAGTGAAGGGCTTGTAGAAAATATTAACAATATTAAATTCAAAAATATTCAACCAAAAAAAAAACTATTCGCTTCAAATTCGTTTTGAACTCAAAATCCACTATATGTCAAACCCATTTATATCAAAGTCTCAAGAAAACGTCTGCCAGTTCGATATAGCGGGTTATTGAATTAGAAGTATTAATGGATGTGACTCTCAAACATCCACTTTCTGCTGACATATTACACAATGAAGCACTCTTGCATCTTCTGCTGCTTTTTCCTCATTGCATCCGCGATAACAATATTTTCCTACGCTATCGACAGAATCCAAAATGGTGAGGCTGCTGCCTTCTGTATTTGCGCATTAGCGCCGAACTATGCCGAGAGCACAGAGCACGTCCGAGCAGTAGCACCTTCTTCTGCAGAGTGCCGTTTTGCTCTGCAAGTTGGCTTTCCCTGAAGGGAGGCGGCTGCGTTGGGGGAAAGTCAGCTTGCAGAGCAAAGCTGGCTTTTTTTTTTCCGGGCGGCCGCATCAATCGTTTGGAAGAAAAGATATTTTTTTTTGCGGACGGAGCAGGGAAAGGGACCACGGAGCACCCTCTCCCCGCTCCCTCCGCAAAAGAGATTTTTTCTTCCGGGCGGTCGACCAACATTTTCTAGAAGAGAAGGCCGTAGCGCTCTTCTCGTGACGTCGCAAAGGAAGGCCATCGGGGAGCACGTCGAAGCGAAGGCAACGCGCGTGGGTCGACCGTCGTAATGCGCTTTTAGTCACATACGTGTGTCCTATTAGCTAAAATAAAAGCTGCACAAAACAACAGGTCCAGAAAACATTGTATTACACGGGCAAAACATTGCATCTCTAAATAATCGGTACGAAATGGCACGAGGTATGCGTATAAGATATCTATAAAATGTGATGGTTTTAAGTTGAAAACGTTGAGTCTCGCAATTATTGTTGTAGGAATGCATATTTTATACAGAAATGCTTCGACATAATGGTGAGACACGCAGTGATTGGACATAGCAAAACAGATCAGTTAAAAATCAGGTAGACATAGTCAATGCGGACACGGCTAGACAAGGGTCACTTACGATCATGTAAACTTACTATCTACAGTCAAATAATTTACTTCTTCCTATGGGCTCGAGCTGCCTGAGAACAAAATATAACTTCTTTTGTATACAATAATACTATTGCCGTAATACCGTTAAGGTTCTGTTACAAATGTGGTAAAGGCAATAAAATAACCTTAGTATAAATAAACACATAAGCACAAAAAATGCACTTTGTATAATCACACAAACTTGTTATTCACCTTCCAGTGAAAACTACAATGTTACAACTCATATTTACAAATGTCGACGCCAGTGCACACGGATAGCGACAAAAAACAACATTCCATTCTATCACAAAATTAAAAAAAAAAACGACTGCAGCACTTATTTGCGTCTTACATGACCAAGAAAACCCGTAAATAAGTTGTTTCTCACCTGTCGATCGTATCCATACGTCCCACAATATCTGGCACGAAAACATTTGAAGACAAGCTCCAAGAAGTCTCTCTGTCAAGAGAGAGGTCTATCGATAACCGACCAGTGTCATCGTTGGCTAGTTGCCACACACGTCACTCAAACCGTAGCAGGACTTGTTCCACGAATCCATGCAAATGCCGTAGTATCAAGCGAACACAAAAAACTACCCGAGACTGCGGTGACGACAGAAAAACGACGGGAAGAAGGATCAAAAGAACCCCACACGAGAGCAGTGGCAGCAGTGTGGGAGGCTTAACGTTGTCGGCCCATCTCTTGCTCATGTGTGCTCCCTGCGGCGATGACTGGATTTTTTTCGGTTCTCTTCCCTTTTGAAAGTCCCAGCGTTCCTTTTTAGACAGTCAGCAGCTCACATGCAACGTAAATGTACCAGAATCGGAGCCCGTTTCAGGGAAGAAGAAAATGTTTCACCGGACCGGTTCATTCGAAAATTGTGGGGAGCTGCGGGACTGCACATAGTCCCGCGGTTACGGGGATAATCATAAATATAAAATTGGTACTTTCAACCTTGGTAGCGCGTTGTGTATTACGTTTATATTATATATATAATAAATTGTACAAGACAGCACTTTTAAAACGTATATTAATGTCGGATGAACGCGCACGTACACCACCGCACCACTCGACAAGAAACATTTTTTTCACGTCGATGCCATCTTTTTTTTTTTCTGTAGTTGCGCCATGGCCTTCCTTCTCCGACATTGTGACGTAACCACTCGCTACGGCCTTTTTTCTTGGAGGTGTTAAGTCCCGACTCGTCCGCCCGGAAAAAAGAAGCCAGCGTGCTCTTCAAGCTGGCTTTCCCCAATGCGGCCGCTCACATTGGGGGAAAGCAAGCTTGCAGAGCAAAACGGCGCTCTTGGCAGTTCAATATGTCGGTACTGGCTGCTATTTTTGTTCAATGTAACCATAGTTTTTGCTATATATTATCACTGTAACATTACTGTGCACAAAAATTGTCCGATATAAGGAATAATTCTAAGTAAACGGGTTCGATATAGTCGGGCTTGACTGTACACACATGCCTACAAAACATAGTTCCTGAATAATGTGCAAACATTTCTCTTGATTTGACAACGGGTTTAGGTCAGCCTTGGCCTTCGACAAAGCAGCCTTGGCCTTCGACGACACAATTCATGGTGCTAACAACCTATTGCCAGGAAAGACTAAAGAATGATGTGTCTATGTAGACCCTGTATGGCTTGCCTGTGAACCCCGTAGGGACTCCCTGTAGAACTCATATGGGTTCTCTGCAAGCACCATATAGACACCGTAAAGATCCTGTGTAGACACTCTCTATAGGGTCTGAATGGACTATATATGCATGGTGTCTTACTATACAGAGCGTATAGGATGACCTTACATCATCAATAGAATAGGACGTCCATAGAACATCCGTTGGCCAATATTATATAGGGCAGCCATAGGACGACTTCACGAAGGCAACAGCAGTCGTGGTCTGCCTATAGATGCTTTATGTTCTGCCTATGGATGCTGCTCTATAGAACGTCCTACCTAGGAGTGTCCATACATATTTTTGTAAGGGTAATTGCTGGCATTGGTCCAACCATTTCCGCCGTACATCTGCCAATGCCAACGCCAGATCAGCAGCCAACCAGTGCCACCGTCAGCCACTGCATGGCGCTCTGCCGGTGGCACAATACCAGCCGAACGACCGACTGGTGCCACACTCGACCACTGGTTCTCTGCCGATGGCACAATACCAGCTCAACGACCGGCCTTGTGCCGCCCTCGGCCACATGGTGTTCTGCCGGTGCCAAGATTTCAGGTCGGTGGCCGACCCAAAGCCGCCGTTGACCACTGGTGTTCTGCCGGTGCCAGGATCCCAGGTCGGTGGCCGACCCAAAGCCACCCTTGGCCACTGGTGTTGTGTTGGTGCCAGGATCCCAGGTCGGTGGCCGACCCAAAGCCGCCATCAGCCACTGGCGTCCTGCCGGTGCTAGGATCTCGGGTAGGTGGCCGACCCAAGTCCGCCCTCGGCCCTTAGTTTTCTGGCGGTGCGGCCATTGGTACCCGGCCGATGCCTGAGCCGGGCAATTGTGGCCGGTGCTCGGCCGTCGGGGCGCGGCCCTCCCAAAGCCCGGGCAGGTGGGCCTTTCTTGATGCCCAATGACCATAACGAGGTCGGCACCGACCTTTTTGGCCGGGCAATGGCCGATGAAAAATGGCCCGGCCATGGGGACATGGCCATCCCCGCCGGGCTCCCCGTGGCTATTTGGGGCGCGCGCGTCCAAGTCTACAGAGAATGAAAATATTTGAAATAATGTTTCAGAAAATAAATTTTGTCTTCGGAAATAAGTATTTGCATCCTTCTTTGCAACTTATTCAACTATTTTTTATTTATTTCCAAATACATATTAGTAGGGTGCCTTCATCGTCGCTTTGCTTAGGTGGAGACATCTGGCCATTTTGTCCCACACTTTTATTTTTCTTATTTTTTGTTCAGAAGCGCGTGAAAGAGCGTGTCCCTGCACGTGTTTGTGGCGCTGACTGTGCTATGGCTACATTTTGTTTTTGTCGATTTATTTGTATTTTACCCGTGAGTGCGCGTGTCGCGGATCGGGTACTGCAAAGGGTGGCATCACCAGGCAGGGCAGAAGGCATTGAGGAGCTCCTACATATTAGGATATCTGTTCAACCCTGCACGCATCTTAGGGGGGGTACGCACGAAGCCACGCTTGCAGCGTATGCAAGCTGGGTGACCACGCGGCATAAGTTAACATAGCACACGCGCACAAAATATAATCAACAAAAGTATCGCCTTCAGAGCCTTATCAGGCCTTTTGCTAGGAGTCTGCTGATGACTACTACTCGTTTCACCTTATGTTCGAGCGAAGGCAAAGCTGGAAGCGCAAACACGAAAGCTCCGTGCGTTCAGGCTTTGCTCGAGTGCGCGAGCTGGGGAGAAACGCAAAGCACTGGTCTCGCGCTTCTAGCTTTGGCTTCGCTCGCAGATAAGGTAGTAAACAGGTATAGTTACACTTTCTTGCAACTTTCAAAAAGGTGCCGGATAAACGGAGCAATCAATTGTAATTCTGTTGTGTCTGTGCCTGCATACAGCGGGAAAGTTAGCCAGCACCGGGGTGCATCTGGGGTGCCCGCCGGAGATGAAAGACAGTGCAGTATACCGCTGCTTGTCTGACGCACTTTCAACGCATCGGTGTCGAACCGGTCATTATTTCGGTTCGGTTCGGGTTCGGGTTCAGTAGCATTGTATTTTGTTCCGGTTCGGTTCCGGTTTAGGGTAGCGCACATAATATCACTCCGGTTACCGGTTTTAGTAAGCGCGAACCGGTTCGAACCGGTTCCTAACTCGACCTTTGAATATTGACCGAGCACTTCCTGCAGCTTTTTCTGAGCACGAGTACTTGCAATAGACCCATCCCAAAACTGCTCCCTCTTCAGGCAGATCTGAAAACCCTGCACAGTGACGTGCGCAAAAGACACCATTAATGTGGCAAGGCTATTACTTGTATAATACTCTTCTTAAGTAAATTATCCATTAAACACCTAATAATCAATCAATCAATCTTAAGTAAATTATATATAAGCGATCGGCTTTACATTTTTATGGTGTCTTTTGCACACGCCGCTGTGCAATATTTCAAACTCTGCCAGAAGAGGACGTCATTTCAGGAAAGAGAGCTTGTGGCCGGTGCCATCTTTAGTGCTCGTGCGTAACGCGCGTGCTTTGCTCGCTTTCCGAAGCGACGAACACGCACGTGCTGGGCTGTGAAGATCACACGTTGGGATGTGATTTTGTAAACAGTAAAAAGGTATCTAGCTGGGTTGCTTGCCCTCTATATGTTTTGTCTATTTTGCTCTGCACACACGTGTTTTTTAGACATGCTACCTGTTTTCGAGGCCCAGTAAGATGTCGCAGCTATGCCCCAGAGTGGCTGACAGGGGAACGAGAGGAAACAAATGTGCCGTAAAACACAGAAACAGATACGTCGAGTGCGCAGTTGGGGTAGTTTATTGAATCCCGTTAGGCTGTGGTCGTGTATATATCGGCCAGACGGACCGATGTGTCAACTACCGGGCACGTGAGCACGCACTGTCGCTGCGGTTAACCTCGGGAGGCCACCTTCCTTTACACTGCGTCACTTGCTTGTGTGTGCCGAAATTTGAGAGCATCACAATTTTGGGGAGGGGGGCTGACAAAACTGCACGCGGTCTGCTGGAAGCCTACGAGATAGGAAAGGACCGAGTCAAATGCGTCAGCCAAACCTCGATATATTTACATAAAAAAGAAATAGCTTTCTTGAGCACGTGTTGATGCAGTGACGGTCTGGTGATTTGGTTGTTTTTCTTGGTGTTTTCTTTTCATCAAACGTTCAGTGGAAGTCCAGCACTAGTCCTGTCCATTTCTTTCCTGCGTCTGTGTTTGTTTGCGCGCTGCTACCAGTTTGTTACCTGTTTTCATTGTAACCAATCTCTTATGAAATACCGCCCGGGGTGCTTAAAGTGCTTAAACAAATAAATAAAAAAAATTACACAAAAAGCGGGGGCGTATTGAAATCAATATATTTATTTGGAATTATTTTATCCCACAGCAAAAGAAGAATATATTTGTTCAAACCCCACTAGAGCGTTTACATGTTATGACGTTTTATAGCGTTATATACTTATGGCGCCTTTCTGTTCGCGCGGATTAACATGATGTTGTCTATCGTCGACTCTTTCAAGTTGGCTCGAAGCGGTGAAAGCACGAACTTGAGACCTGAAAAGGTTCGCTTTACGCTGACCTGCGTAGCTGGCGCTGCCAGAGCAACCTTGGCTAGCTGATAGAGTTCTGGTCGTTCAAGCTTGTGGTTCTCCCAGTAAAGAAGAATGTCTTCGTTTTTGTTGAGGCGCGGCTCCTCGAGAAAAGATTCCAGCAGGGGACCGATGCTCTTGCTCGCTGCAGTGCAATCACGCGGTTCGGCCTTCGTCAACCTTTCTTGGGCTTCTAAGAACATGTCGAGTTCGTCTTCTTCCTGAGCACCGCAATCGATGACGTTAACGTTGCTTTTGCACGCTTCCAGAAAGTCGTATTTGCTAAAGTTGAGGCTTGGGCGAGTTGGCACGACATACTTCGGGATTAATTGTTTCACTGTTCTCTTTTGCGCTGTTTTTAATACCGATGTATATTTGCCCCCTTTTTTTAGGTGAGCTTGCGCTTTTTTTTTCTTTTTCTCTTTGACTTACAGCAGAATATTGAGCCTCGGATCTAAGTAAATTCCAGCACAGAAAACGTCGTTGCCAAGAAGCATTGTTTCTCTTCTCTTTGGGGCTTCTACCAGGCTGCGGCCGAAAGCAGAGGTTGATTTCGATGTGTCTTTATGGCACCTAAGCCACGCCCCAAAAAGGTCCCCGTGAGTCAACTTCTCTAACTGAAGAAACTTCGTTGTATCTCTCGCGGGCTTCAGGGCTGCGGTCAACCGGCCAAGCGGTGCTTTAAAATCGCCGCCGCCGCTACCGAGCTGCCAGGGTCAATCCAAGAAAAAAAAGTGAAGTTGAAGCTCTCCCGATGCCTAAGTAGAGGCGGGAACTGAGCGAGCTTGCTGACCACGCGTTCTTTTTGTGTCTCTGCTTTTGATGTGATGATGCATTTGTTATTACGTATGCAATAAAAACGAAAGGTAAAAATATCTGACAGTATCTAGGATTAGTCTTGGCAATATAAGAAAGAAATACGCCCGCATCTTTTTTCATTAAGATCAATTATTGACAAAATTGGCCCTGAACCGCTTTCGTTGAACCGGTAACCGCCACATCAGATTATGGTTTCGTTCCGGTTCGGGTTCAATATGAAGCGTTCGATTTCGGTTTCGGTTTTGTTCCGGTTCGGTCAAAAATAACGGTTTTGATCCGGTTTTCGGTTCCGGTTCGGTTCGACACTCTGCTTTAACGTGCATCACGCAAAAGTGATACATGACAGCACGCCGGTACGATGCTTATCCAGACTGAAACGGACAGAGGCGTTGGATTGAATCCATGATCAGTAACCTTACACTGCGAGCTTTCGCTACACGTGCTACCGATCCACGAGCAGCGAGGCATCGCGGTCGGATTCGAGCTCGAAAGAAAAACAGCAACAGCAAGGAAAATCTCCGGTTTGAGGCATTTAGTACTAGTGGCGCCATCTCGTTTAACAAGTTGTAAATAAAAATTTACAGGGTGATTTTATTTACACAAATACGCAAATACAACAAAATTTTGCTTTCTCGTCATGGTCTTAAGATTAGAGGCACCCCTAGTACGTACGGCCAAGCGTTTTGTGCGTTTGCCTTCTAAATATTTGTATTTTCAAAAATGCCTCAAAACGAGCTAAAACAGTCAAAACGGTCATATTTTTGGATTTTATTAAAAATCTCCAGCACTCTAAAAGAAAAATTCAAGGGCCGTACTACCTTCATTACGTCTTCATGAGTATACCTCAAAAAGAATGAATACTCTCAGTGCATTCCTGAAACTCAGATTTGTGTAGCGAAATTTGCCCATTGAGTGACGAGCGGTTGAATCCCCTAAAGGGGATCTCCGCCGATTTTTCGAGCTACCTAATCCAAAGGCATCATCTGAATGCGGATGGCTTCCTGATTCCGAAATGCTATCTCGTTCTCCCAGATTCACTCTAGTTAATTAAAAAAGTGATATTTTATTTGCTGCCGAAGCCGAATTTCGTTCTCCCTAGGTTTTCCCCAGTTTTCCCCGCCACCCAAGCGTGACGTCACGGGTGGGCAGCGAGGCGCGCGGCCGGCAATCGGGTACGCTCGCGCCCGCCTTTCTCGCATCTAACAGCGGGAAAACCTGGGCGTTGGTCCTATTTGAAGTTGATAATAATCTTTATTCGCACAAAGTATGACCTTGGCCTACGTGCTGAACTATAAGAAAGTAAAAAAAAAATGGCAGCAGTGGGGATTTTGATAAAACCGTTTTTGCAACTCGGTACGCTCAAGCCGCGGCTCGCCAGTTTCGTGAAATCGCTAGTAAATCCGTTCTCTTTTTATTAAAAGATGGCTGGCGAAGAATGTTCGAAGAGTCGCGCAATACATTTTTGTGACAAATTGCCAAAGCACCACGGAAAATGCTCGGAATGTGGGTACAGGTGCCCCACACGCTCGTATAACCTGAAGGAACGTGCCATTTTGTTTCAGAGTTTCTTTAGAAAATTTACTGTTGCACTTCTCCCTGGTGCTTAGGTAATTTAGCAAAAGATCGATAGACTATTTCTGAAAAGCGATTCTGGTCGATGCCATTTTCAGCGTTCGTGCGTGTGGCGCGTACTTTGCTCGCCTTCCAAGCGACGAACATGTGCGTGCTGGGCTGGGACCTAACACATGTGGACTGTGATTCTCGTCAACAATGAAATCTATAGAATGGAATTAACTGCATTCATGGAGATCAGATGGCAGGTTACTGGTCATGAAGATCGTGTTAAAATGACAATTAAAAGAGCTCCGCAACCCAAACATCAAGGTGCAATGGAATGCGTATAAAATGCACAAATACACTGTTCATCGTAAAATAAAGAATATTTGCTTGAAGGTACAATAGTGCGTAAGGTACAGAAATACATAAAAACTTTTGATTCAAAATAATTAAGTTAACAAAAGTTACTAAAAATGCGTACCCGTATTTTTAAATTTTTGGAGTAGAATGCAACGCGTCTGAACACCCATCCATGAGAGCACATGGGAAGGGGGTAATTCTATATAAGATTTTTTTAATTAGGTTTAGGTTAGGTTGCGTTAGGCTTTTTAATTAGTCTTCAACATATCGCCGGCGTGGAACTCCGAGGAGTAGCCCGAGCAGATACAACGTCTGGAACAAACATAGTGTTTATAAAGAATTAAAAAAATCATTGAACCCATTAGAATAACAAATATGACTGTCCAAAATGTCGACTATAGTGCTATATTGTGTACTATTTTTCTCGATAATTATTAGCGTCTTCTCTGGACGATTTCGTGGTGGTCACAGCCGGCTTGAGTTTGCGCTTGCCATCTTGAAACTGTTCTGCTGCTGAGTACAGCACGCGGCTATAAAGTATTCCGAGCATAAGTGAAAATGTTTCACGTGACACTAGTTCTCTCGGCACACAGCTCGCGCAAGAGCACCTTGACGTGGCCGGCCTCCATTGCTTCCGGGGAACGCTTTTTTTCTCCCATGAAAACAAGGGTAAAAAGAAGCTTTTTCCCGGCACTGTCTCTACACTCTAGTCGCAGAGCACAAATTGCTACCCATATTGCAAAGGAACTTTCAACCTTGAAGCTGCGAGAAATAATCTCGAATCGCTGACGCTCGGAAAGCCACTCCCGCGGCTGCCGGAGTCGCTCGTCTCTTCCTGCCCACCCGTGACGTATGCGGGTAGGGAAAGTAGGGATTTTCAGTGTTGCCAGTAGACGTCGCCTTGGAAACCTCGCGGCCGGCGTAACTTGAAAATTCAATAACTTCACGGGAAAATTTTATTTCGGTAGGCTTCGATTTGGCTGGAAATTCGCAGACCGCATCAAAAACCCTTTCTCAACTGATAACCAAAATATTATATAAAAATAAAATTTTTCGTGAAGTTATTGAATTTTCAAATTACGCCGGCCGCGAGGTTTCCAGGAGGCGACTCTCTACTGACAACACTGAAAAATCCCTACTTTTCCCTACCCACGTGCGTCACGGGTGGGCAGGCGGACGAGCGACTCGGGCAGCCGCGAAGTGGCTTTCCGGGCGCCAGTGATCGAGATTATTTTTTTCGCGGCTTCAAGGTTGAAAGTTCCTTTGCAATATGGGTAGCAATTTGTGCTCCGCGATAGAGTGTAGAAACAGTGCCGGGAAAAAGCTTTTTTCTTACCCTTGTTTTCATGGGTGAAAAAAAAAAAAAGCGTTCCCCGGAAGCGATGGAGGCCGGCCACGTCAAGGTGCTTTTGCGCGAGCTGTGTGCCGAGAGAACTAGTGTCCCGTGAAACATTTTCACTTATGCTCGGAATACCTTATAGCCGCGTGCTGCGAGTTGAGTATCCTTCAGCAGCTAGAACAGTTTTAAGAGCGGCAAGCGCAAACTCAAGCCGGCTGTGACTACCACGAAATCCGTCCAAAGAAGAGCGCTAATAATATCGAGAAAAATAGTACACAATATAGCACTATAGTCGACATTTTGGACAGTCATATTTGTGATTCACAATGAGTTCAACAACTTTTTTTTTTTTTTACTTTTTATAAACACTATGTTTGTTTCAGACGTTGAATCTAGCTCGGGCTACTCTCGGAGTTCCACTCGCGCGGCCGATATGTTGAAGACGAGAAGTGAAACGTCTAAACAAAGTTCAAGTCTGAATTTGGACATGACTTTCGACATATTGCTATTCCTGTCTGCTATTGCAGAGGTTTATGAAGCAGGTGTCGAGCTCCATTAATATACGATAGAGCCTTTGCCTTGTTTGTCAAATGGTTGGCGTGCAGTATTCTCTGCAGAAGAAGTGATGATCTATTGCGGAAAAAATTTATATAGGGCTGAAAAGTTTGTAAACCATGAAAATATTAATGTCGTTGAGGGGAGGCATGCAAATTTACAACCGATGGAAACTGTGCTAAATCAAAACTTAAGTAAAAAATATCTTATATAGAATTACCCCCTTTCCATGTGCTCTCGCGGATGGGTGTTCGAACGCGTTGCATTCTACTCCAAAAGTTAAAAAAAATATAAATACGGGTGCACATTTTTTTAGTAACTTTTGTTAACTTAATTATTTCGAATTAAAAGTTTTTATGTATTTCTGTACCTTACGCACTATTGTGCCTTCATGCAAATATTCTTTATTTGACGATGAACAGTGTATTTGTGCATTTTATGCGCATTCCATTGCATCTTGATGTTTGGGTTGCGGAGCTCTCTTAATT
Organism: Ixodes ricinus; assembly: GCA_037355805.1. Classification (NCBI taxonomy): domain Eukaryota; kingdom Metazoa; phylum Arthropoda; class Arachnida; order Ixodida; family Ixodidae; genus Ixodes; species Ixodes ricinus. The sequence goes on along the minus strand of JAZHYW010022311.1, from coordinate 4,416 downwards.
GTCATTTTAAAACAATCTTCATGACCAGTAACCTGACATCTGATCTACATGAATGCAGTTAATTCCATTCCATACATTTCAATATTTATGAGAATCACAGTGTACATGTGTTAGGTCCCAGCCCAGCACACACATGTTCGTCGCTTTGAAAGTCGAGCAAAGAGACGCGCCACACGCACGAACGCTGAAAATGGCATCGACCAGAAGCGCTTTTCAGAAATAGTCTATAGATCTTTTGCTAAATTACTTAAGCACCAGGGAGCATATTCATGCTGTAAGAGTGGTTACACGTGCTGGCGCCTGCAACAGTAACTTTTCTAAAGGAAATCTGAAACAAAATGGCACGTTCCTTCAGGTTATACGAGCGTGTGGGGCACCTGTACCCACATTCCGAGTATTTTCTGTGGTGCTTTGGCAATTTGTAAAAAAATGTATTGCGCGACTCTTCGACCTTCCTTCGCCAGCCATCTTTTAATAAAAAGACAACGGATTTACTAGCGATATCACAAAACTAGCGAGCCGCGGCTTGAGCGTACCGATTTGCAAAAACGGTTTTAACAAAATTCCCATTGCTGCCAATTTTTTTTTCTTTCTTATAGTTCAGCACGTAGGCCAAGGTCATACTTTGTGCCAATAAAGATTATTATCAACTTCAAATAGCACGAACGCCCAGGTTTTCCCGCTGTTAGATCCGAGAAAGGCGGGCGCGAGCGTACCCGATTGCAGGCCTCGCGCCTCGCTGCCCACCCGTGACGTCACGCTTAGGTGGCGGGGACAACTGGGGAAAACCTAGGGAGAACGAAGTTTCGGCTTCGGCAGCAAATAAAATATCACTTTTTTAATTAACTAGAGTGAATCTGAGAGAACGAAATAGCACTTCGGAATCAGGAAGCCATCCGCATTCAGATGATGCTTTTGGATTAGGTAGCTCGAAAAATCGGCGGAGTTCCCCTTTAAACCTGGTCACGGTGTAAGATACACTCTTTAGGTGAGGACACGGCGGGGCTGAACGCGCGGCGCGAGGAATCGGATAGGAACGAAGCAGCATAGAAAGAGTGCCCTTCAAAGGACAATAATAATAACTATTAAAAACTGCCGGATCTCTGCTGGAGACTCCGAGGCACGGTGGAGTAGTCGTCACGATAAAAAGTCTAAAGAAACAAAATAAATAGCCTAACGGTAATCGGCGGCGTCATGAGGCCTCGCCGAGTGCGGAGTATAACGGTCTTGGCATACGGTATGTATTGTGCATTCGTTATTTTCTTTTCTTTTCTACCACGTCGAATTCTGACTCCAGGACTCTCTACCTCCTCCGTTTCAACACGTTGTTTGTTATTAATTTAACAAATCAGCTTCAAATAAAGGTCGTAACACCATTTAGAGTGAAAAATAGAATATTTCTGAGCAGTTAGAGCGGCCAGAGCAGCACGGCCGCTCCTCCTCTCATCAAAGAAGACGCCGCCCGAAACTCCAACGGCTCCCTTCTTATTTTTTTCTTTTTATTCACTTTGTTACTTCATTTTGTTGTTGGGTTTGACTGCTCCCCTCTCTGTGAAGATGCCGTCTGTGGGCATACGTTTGGCGTTTGTTTTGTCACGCGATGGTGTGGTCCGACCGATCGACCAATGAGTTAGTTAGAATTGTGTCACGTGGTATAAATGACGGATGAGATAAAATTAATAAATGCAAAGAAGCGCACAGTTCCCATTCGGCGCTTTATTTTTTCCAGAGGCGAGCATCGCAGTGCCATGGCGTTCAACTTGTGCCGCCTTCATGACGCCATGGAAGACCCTCTTGAAGCAATTAATTTGCTTCAGCGCATGGGCCTGCTCCTGGCTCCTGGGTTTTCGTGCGTGTCCAGAGTGCGAAGCTGCGATGACAAGCTGCAAGTCCGTGCTAGATCTGCGGATGGCTACACGTGGGGGTGCGGTCTGTGGATGCCTCGTGAGGTGCCCAAGAGGAAGCCGGTCAAGGTTCAGTGCCAGGGTGAGGTCTCGGTACGGAGTGGTTCCTGTTTCGATGGATCGCACCTGACGCTTTTCCAACTAATGAAAATCATCCTCCGGTGCCAGAACATACCGTGCGCCGTCATTCAGCAGGAGACTGATGCCGCAAGTAAAACAATAACTGATTGAACGAGCCTTTGTCGGGATGTTGTGGTAAATGCCGTCTTTAAGCATTCAGACATGATTGGTGTCGAAGGCGTGACTGTAGAGCTAGACGAGTGTATGTTCAGTCGGCAAAAGTACCATCGCGTGTATTTAAGGCCTGGCCAGTGGGCTTTCGGCAGTGTGGAGCGTTGCAGCGGGTGCTGCTTTCTTGTTCCCGTGGAGACCGGTGACTCTAAAACCCTGCAAGGGCTAATAGCCGAGTGGGTCAGCCCTGGAACAAGAATAATCACTGATTGTTGGGCTGGCTATCGCAAGCTTGCAGATGACGCTCGCTTCACGCACCTCACCGTCAACCACAAGCTGCACTTTGTCGACGCAAACATTTGTACGTACACCAATGCAGTGGATTGCACCTGGGCCCACGTCAAAAACGCTCTTCTATCTGGACGGCGCGAGAGTCACCATTTCACTGGTCACCTTGCAAAGTTCATGTTCTGGAGGAGAGAGAAGGCGCGCGGAAACACTGATAGATTCCAGTCGCTTGTCGCCGCGGCCGCCAAAATCTAGAGCCCCGACGCAAACAGGGCGAGGACTTTGACGGCCCCGGTGACTTCGAGTGATCCGCTGCGCTCAGCCCTTCGCCCGCCAGCGTGCATAAATACGACTTATCTGCCAACCGCTTGTCAAGTGCTCGTTACGTCAGTTAGGTTTTGGTAGCGGTTTATACGACCTTTTCAGGCCCCCCATATTTTGCAAATGGAGGTGCTTCCTCAATACGGCACCCCGCGTCTCTGTAAAAAGTTTACAGGAAAGACACAGCAAAGTTATGTGGTCCCCAACTTGGATATCGAGTGCTATGATTAAAATAAAAATTGTGCTTGCTTATTTCGTGCCTTTAATTCCAATAAATGCCGCCATTGCAGTCGTCCCGCAGGGCTTGCCCAATCGCCGTCGGCGTGTCCCAGCTTCGTTTTCTTTGCCAGCGGCGCACCGGCGAGCGGCGAGCGCGGCCAATTTGACCCCTGATCTCGATTGTACTGGGTGAAACAAGGAGGCGGCAGGCTCTTTAAATCGACCGGAAAATTCGGTTTCTTAACCTATCGTGCTACGACTTTGTGCAGCGTTGCCCACATATGGTGCATTTTTTTCGTAAAATTTGCAAAGAACGAACTTACCTGAGGAAAAAGTAAAGAAAGAAAAAGGCTTAGCTCCTATGGAAACGCAGCGACGCCACCGGTCTTCAAACAACACGGCGCCGTTTCGCACTGGAGACAAGAGATGGCGCAACGAACGCCGCCAACGAACGAGCATACGGCGCCGAGAGCCGGCACTTTAGCAGACGATCCTTTCGACTCAAAAGCGGCTCGCGTTCCGCAGGCGGTGACAGTCGCAGAAACAAAAACAGGCGCGGTAACAACAAGAAACTGCAGTTCCTTGTCTGCTAAAGACGCCGGCTCTCGGCGTCGTATGTTCGTTCGTTGGCGGCAGTTGGCGTCGCGACCGCTTGCGCCATCCCTTGTCTCCCGTGCGAAACGGCGCCGTGTTGTTTGAAGACCGGTGGCGTCGCTGCGTTTCCATAGGAGCTAAGCCTTTTCTTTCTTTTACTTTTTCCTCGGGTAAGTTCGTTCTTTGCAAATTTTACGAAAAAATGCACCATCTGGGGGCAACGCTGCACAAAGTCGTTGCGCGATAGGTTAAGAAACCGAATTTTCCGGTCGATTTAAAGAGCCTGCCGTCTCCTTGTTTCACCCAGTAGTAGGCTGGATCGTGGACCGTGGCCTCGGCAGCTGGGGCCAGATCAGATCAGAGAACTTTTATTAAAATGATTGGGGTCCGCCACACCTCTTAACTGAAGTCATCTGGTGTAACGGGATGATTAGGGAGAGATGAAGAGTGTGAGGAGGAAAGGGGGTTAGATATGAGGTGTGTGAAGTTCACTGCCTTAAGGCCCGTTCACACTCTTGCGACCGACTTCGACCGAGAGAGACCAGATCTGTTAAAACTTCTTAAAATTTCATTCCTGGCGCCATCTATGCGGTGATCGTGGAACTACATTTCACAAGAGCGACGGTTTTGCGGCATTTTCGAGGTCGAATGTGCGTAATACCTATGAGAAAGGCTCGTTTATAACGTTTCCAAAAGTTTTTCGAGACAAGAAAGAAAGGATAATGCGCGGGAGAAATAGAAAATATGCCGGATTGTCAAGTTTATACTGCAACCCGATAGATGGCGCCACTGTGTCCTCTGGTTTAAGAGGTTGTAAGGAACCAAGATTTAAGAGGTCGTAAGAGTGTGAACGGGCCTT
>JAZHYW010022310.1:0-69539 GCA_037355805.1 Ixodes ricinus | reverse complement strand
CGTTTTGGCAAGAAAACAGCTTCGTATAGCGAATAGTAAACAATGATTGAACAAAAGTAGTTGACCGCACTATCGATTGCGACACTCAACGCAGAAAGCCAGGCTTATCTGCTTCGTAACCACGTGCTTATCAGATGCGAATGGGGGAATCTAAGATATCGGGGGAGCCCGCGCTTAAAGTGCTCACCTTAGCCGCAAACAACCTTTGTGAAAAGGAGGTCGCAAACCGTCTCGCTCGGCAAACTAAGCCCACCCATATGGAGCCAACGCAATTCGCATTGGCCACGGCAGCCACTACACATTTTCCGTTGGTGGCGACACAAGGTTCACTGCTCTCTTCCACAAGCGTCAAGCGTCACATCGACGTAAAGGGGGGGGGGGGTAGTATAGCAATCGCAGCACCCAATGAGAGGACGAAGCAGCGGCGCGCGTGACTATCATCTCCTGGCGTCCCGACGGAGAACAGCATTCATTCAGAACCGCTGTAAGGAACGTAAAGGAATACCTATTTCTCAGACTATGAACCGCACCCGGTGCATAGCCTGCAGAAACAAATTTGGGGTCAAAATATAAGTGTTTGCTTAGATAATTCGTTCCCGGTGCATATTCCGCACGCCATGTATAGTCCGCACTTAGTGCCTGGGTCCGAACGTAAAGATGATCATACACAGTATCATACACAGCATACCTTGATAAATGCCTGCTGTATTAGCTCACAAACACAATTCTGTCAGACAACGCACATAAATCCAGGTTAATATACTCAATTAAAACTTTGGATTCGGCTAGTTGGTTCATTGTGATCTAGAGAACTAAAAAGTGCCGGTCCGTGTTTTTTGTGCTTTTTTAGTCCTCTAGGTCATAATATACTCAGTTATTCGTAAAATCCTTCGCGTGTCGCCGCAGTGAACGATCTAGGAAAAAACAAGTCCTTGTATAGTCCGCACCTGTAGATAGTACGCATTGGGAAAAATTTCAACATTTAAAAATATGCAGTCGGAAGACTATATTCTGGAAGATACTGCACTTTCTCTATCGCTAGCTCCGTACCTACAGCTCACTACGAGGTGTGAGAACAACACAGCTTCTCGTAGAGGTGGCTCGGGGTCATGGCTGATTCTTAGGATATGATGGATTGCTGGAGGTCTTGCTATATTTGTCCTTTTTAAAACTCATGAGATACCTGGTAACATGAAGATGCTGGTAGGGGGTTAAGCTAACAATTTCTTGCAACGCGAAGTGCAAGCAATGGCGCGCCTTAATGTCTCGTCAGGGCCGGGCAGTAAGCGTGAAGCTTGGAAGGGATTCAGAGTTTAAAGGGACCATGAAGACGATTTTGAACTTGTTTTTCTTAGAAAAGTGCGTTTTCCGATTTTGTAACATGCAATGACAAATATGCTCAATCAATTTATACAATTTTATGAAGCTTAATATTTCCTGTAAACGAAATCGACGAATCATGAACTTAAGTTCTGCTTTCCCCCTATGCAACCCCCCCCCCCCCTCTTTCGCTGAAAATTAACAACGTCTAACTCTGAACCGTCGGGTTCGGTAGAATTTGGTGGTCATGGGCGCGGCTGGCTCGGTGAGTTGTAGCGGCGCTTTAGTGGTTTGAGAGAATTTTATCGCGTTGCGAGTGCAAGTAAATAGGACAATCGTGCTTTGTATGCCGCTTGTCAAGCTACTTATTTAATTAATTGCCACACTTCGCACAAAGTGCGGATGACCCGGTGACTCGCGGCCGTTTGTCGACGAAACGCAGTCAAACCCACTCAAACGGAACTGTATGTATGGACCTTAGTTCTTGACGACCGCCTTGCGACTGCCACAGTACCTGGAATGCTCATCGACATCTATTTCAATCGATAGACTCAACCTCCAAATCGTCTTCATTGCCTCGTTAGGACGGAATCGGGACCGTGCTGGTAGCAGGTAGCAAAAGCCCTGAGACACCTCAAGGGCGTGTTGTCGGGAGTTGGAGCACCGTCATGGCTAAAAGTGACATCTGAGATTTTATAGACAATGAAATAACTGTATTTTATCATTACAAGTTTAATAGACGGCCTACGAATCTCTGGCTGAAGGCTGATGGCGGCCTACTTTGAACTTGTTTGGTGAACTCCGCCACGCAAACTGAGGGTCGAGTTGCGAAGCGTATAGACCGAGTGCTCAAAGTATGTCAAGGTATGCGTCCAAAGTTGCGTATTAATTTATTTGTTTTTTCGATGCGGTGGTCAGACAGCTATATTTCCTTATCAACCTGTCAATTCACTGGTTGTCAAACAAACAAAAAAATAAAAAGTCTGGCAGCGCGTGTTCACTAACAAGGTGACAGAATCGCTTGTCTACCCCATCAGCTGGGCCGAATGAAATTATAGAGATCTGGATGTGCGGGAATTTGAAAGGAACGACGTAGGACATATATCGACGACTCCGACTGCGGTCAAGTGCCTACGAGATAATGTTCGTAACCGGCTGCAATGAACGACGACCTGCTCAAAGCAACCGCACATTTCTGGCTAACCCTATCTTTGATGACTCGTACCCATTTTGCGCCCGCGAGTGCTTCCATGGCCGAGAGAGGGAGACTTTTATACTGTATGATCTGGAACAGGGCCAGGTATTGTGGCGATCCAGCCGTTTTCGAAAAGCAACGCCTTTGTTTGCAGGACAAAGGGTCCTTGACAATTTATGGTTGCAAAAGTGTCTCTCAGGACGCGTGTGATAATGAAATCCTTTTCATGTCGTTTCTTTTTTTTTTTGTATACGAATTGATATTTGCTTTGAAACAAGTTATGTGCGCGAAGCGTTTACAGGGCTGTTCGAGGTCACACTAGAAATGCATATGTTAAATAGCCGTAAAATTTCGCTCGTGTACAACGGCAAAGGCGATCCCCAAAATACACATAGGGGAGGCAGTACTCTTAGAAAATCTCAAGTTCCTTAAGAAAGTAAGACAACTCACTGGGTGGACGCTGAACTCTAAGGGCGTCCAGCATTACCGAGGCGACGCCGCCACCGTCCTACTGCGTCACGAGTGTTATGTCGTTTGTTTGCATGCCAGCTGTAGAGCCACACCTTGGCATTCATTTCCACTAGTTGGGCGGTCGATAAGTTGCCGCAACGCGGCGCGGCTTCTGTCGTGAAACATTAGTGCCGGAGCAACACCACCTAGAGTAATCAGGGCCTGAGAACGTCCTGTTTTTCCTCCATATAACGTCGTCAGAGTCGGGTGGCACAGGCTCTGGAGATGGAGTCGAGCAAGCATCGACACTCCGTACCCAGATACGTCCTCCATCGCGTATTCGGAGTAGTACAGTTGACGCAGTCACTCGCCGTGTTCCTGCGCAGACGACCTGCCGCAAGTGGAAGGGTGTTTCGTTAAGCCGTAGTCTCCACAAGTAGAGTCACCAAGTCAGCGACAAAATAAGATTGCTCGAAAACGTTTTTCAAATGTTTTGATGAAAACTGCGGTTTTATGACAATAAACGCATGGCGTGGCGACCCCAAAGCATTTTATTATCGCAGCGCAGCCTATAAACTTGCGGCAAAGAGCGACAATAGCGCCCAAAATGCAATCGCGAAAAAAGACGCGTGCGCATAAGATACGTTTCTTAAGTTCACGGGGACTCTAACTGCTCAAGAAATCCAGGGCGTGTCTTTGAATATTTGCTTCGTTTGTAGGCTTTTCCCTTTTCGGCAAATATCGCATTGGCCCCGGAGCGATAGTAAGATTCTCGGGACTCGGTACGCTCCGAATTTCTTAACCTGTCACTTACTATATGTGTGGTGCCGTTGAACGCGGGGAAAACCGCGAACTTTCATCAAATAATTTTTACATAATCAAAGATTTTTTTTTTAATGACAATTGTTATTTATGGTAAAAGGCGTATACGGGGTGGTCCCATTTACGCTGTTGTCTGCTCCTGGTAAGAAAGAAATTAAGAAAAATATACGAGCAGCAGAAGACAACAAAGAGAAATAAAGCAAAAGATAAGAGAGATAAGTTTCGGCGTTTAGGTGAGGCCAGGGAGATTCTTTTGTGTACGGTGATTAAAAATGCTGGTGTAGAAAGAATAGTCGGAATTAATAAATCGCGCTGGCCTTCTTTGGTCACTCCCGAATTCTTCGGGTAAAATTATCACGGATGCCACACGTAGGCCCGCATACACCATAAGCGGAAGTATCCACGTTAGGTTTTGACCGGCGTCGCCCCGCTGCGGTGTTTCTGCCGTCGTCACGGCGCGTGCGCAGGCGCTTCAGCTCACGTCAATCGGATTTCAGAATTTTTGTAATCATATTTTTGAGCGCATTTGATCCGTTCTATTTCGAGGGGCTGTAGCTTTCAGTCTCTTTGCAGCAAACAACGTAATGAATGATGTCCTAGGCTGAAGCATACATAGCGTGGCCTGCAATACCGCTGGACCCCTCGATCGCTTCGTTGCAAACCCCCCTTTTACGCAGACCCAGATTAGAATAGAGATGTATACTACGCCTAGTGTAAAAATTTAAGTATTAGTAAAAAGACAAGGACGCAAGACAAAAAGAAAAAGGAAAGAATGTGCGCCATTGGCCACGCATCGCCGTACAAAGCAGGCAACAGACAGGCACGTCCAGAAACGCCACCCCGCGTGACGGCTCCAAGCTACGGCGCGTGGCCGAGGCCGCCGGGGCAACAGGAAACCGGTGAGGTAAACGGCTTTCCCCGATTGAAGCGATCGCACGAGGACCTTGGGGCAAGGCCACCGTTCCGCCGCCGCTTTCGTTTTCGTCCGTCCGATCAGTGCGCCTGGCCCGGCCTTGTTGGGAGCGCGCTCGCTCTTCTCGGTGCTCGTTGTTGGGCTTTTTGTCGTCCTTCTTTGGGCTTTTTGCGCATGGACGACCAACGCGTCCGGTCCAAACGTGGTGCATCCTTCGTCACCGATCGACGGGCGTCCGATGACTTCAAAGGCAGGCGCCGAGTTCCGCGAACGGGATCACACACGCGGTGATCTGAAGCGAACCGCACGGTCAGAACTCATCTTGCGTGCCTTAGGCACTGGAGTCGGAGATGTACTGGGCGTGGACAAGCATCGCGGTGTATATGCCTTTCCTCCGTACACACGTATAACTTATTATCCGGTCAATATTCTTTTTTATTATTTGGGATTACGAGTGCTTTCAGCTAAGACATGTCCCTGAATTACAAGTTATTTTTTTTCTCGATGGTGTGTGTAGTTTATAATATCACGGCTCAAAGTTTGGTTTCGGGCGCCTACGGCAAAACCGAAACTATCTGCTTGAGGGATGGCAACACTGATCATCACCCATATGGCCGCGACGTGACCTCATTGTGGCGCTGCGGTACGCGTTAAAACCAACGTTATTAGACTTATTTCAGTACGGAACTGCTCACAGACGCTGCATGCACGAGCAGTATGCCCCCTCACTCACCACGACTCGCCTCCCGCCGTTCGACGCGCCGGACGGCTGCTTTGGTAACTGCAGTGTATTCTATGGGAAACGTACGCTTCGAAGCGCAGCGTCTAGACTGCGCTCCACCGTACCCTATGGAACACACAGTTCGTAACCGAACATTTAGATGGCACTTCAAATGACGGGAGGCGGACTGAAGTGAGTTACGGGGGTACACCCTTCAGCGGCGGTTCCACAACTGAGGTAATCTTGTAACGTTGCTACAAACCAATCAACATCAGCTTTATCTCGACGTGACGTCACAGGGGAGCTACGCCAGTATTCCTTGAATAAAAGTTAACCCTTTTGCCGCCCGCTGAAGAACAGCTGGTCGCATCTTTAAAGTCGATTTTAGTGGAGTAAACTTCTTCATTTTGAGGTAATGTTACGGCTCTGATCCTATTTCGTGTCACTAAAGCGATGCCAGTCATTTATTTTGGTTTCGTTCTCTACCGGAGTTGCCTTTAAGAAACTGAAATGTTCACTAACATTGTGTTAGAAACAACGTAATCTTTTTAACGTGCCCCGTGCAGTGCATAGCGTCCTGTATGAATTTGAAATTTCATTACGCGTTCTAAGCGTGTATTAGTACAATGGTATGAGTAGCTGTGCTTGTGTTTCTCTTTATAGTTTCTGCAAGTATCTTATTAGCGCAATAGTGCGACGCAACTGTGGTCACTATTACTGCGGCTTGCACTTCAGGTCAAAAATATCTTCGCTCTCCCCTATTCTATAGTCAGTGCAGCTTATCCCCATGACAGGGCAGCGATTCCCTAAAAGCCTTGGAAGACTGGCCTTTCCAGCATTTGCGAGCTCAAGTGACGTGCTACGTCACTGCAGCGAGCTCGGAACTAGCGGTGCCTTAATTCTGCAAGGGGAAGGCGTCTATCCATTCAAGCTAATTGACAAATAACAGCACGCACACAGAGCTGATCAGAAATTGAGTCCGCCGAAATCATTGACCGGGATGGTCTAATTGGGTAAGGTGTCGCCCGGACAAGCGAAGGTTCTGGGTTCAATACCCACCTCGACATAATCTTTTACCAGCTCTCTTCCCCATTTCCTCTCCCTAAAATTTGAAGGGAGCCATTTGTATCCAAGTTTTATTCTTTTTACAAGTTCATTAAACTACATAATAACTAAGGCTACAGTAAAATCCGCGCCTACTTTCTTAGAAATCAAGTGATCGCAATAAATGATTAATTATAGCTTGCCACGGAATAGTGCTCTTAATCTAGATACTTCGAATTTTAGAAGATATGCGCGCACTCAAAACCAAAAGTGTTCTCGTAAAAAGAGCTTCAATATTCATATCTGTAGTTGAACTTGAACACGTCATTTCTTGTCACGTCGACTTTATTAATATTATTCAATAACGAACACGATTTTGCTTTCAATCGTCTTCCCAGCGCAGAATACCGTCGCTGTGAACCTTCCCCCGCGCCGTCGCCCGAAGGTGCTGCCATTCCGAGAAGAGATGACGAGGGCGATATAGGATGGCTCGAGAGTTTTGGTACGCTGAACACCTCGTGCCTGCCCCTGCGTTGTATTCGTGCTTTGCGTCGCGGTTCGATGTTTTCCCGCTCGATTTCGTTCATTGTAGTCCGGTGCTTATGTTTAAGCGCCGGACCACAATGGTCCGCCGTCAGCGAAGATGCATGGCGTTGATATTTATCCTTCTAGCATCAGTCTTGTTTCGCAATACATTTGATGAGCAATTAAGTCAAAGCTATGGTTTTTAAAAATTTGCTTTTTCGGCCTAAGGATATGGTATCGGAACGTTCTTAGAATCTAAAATGAACCACGTAGCAATACTATAACTTTTTTTTAAATTTTACCTTTTCATTACTTTTGTTATGATACCTAGACCACGACCTTAGCAAAAATACCGTGTCCGAGAAAATAAACTTTGTTTTTAATTAACTGGCGTGTTCACCTGTTATTCACGAATCACATGTACCAACTGATGTTTATTAGGCACAACTGAAAAAATTGTATATCTTCCATCACTGCCAGTTCATGATATTCGTCGCCGATTCACTTAGAGGACCACGAGCGTCATGTTTTAGAAGACATCAATATTTTGATTGAAAACTTCCTAAGAGTCCACTTTGTGCATACTGGTCGTTGTTGGATTAATTTATATAAATCTCTCTCTCTCTCTCTCTCTCTCAGTTTCTGGCTCTGTATATATATATATATATATATATATATATATATAAACAATAACATTACGGAAACACGACATAAGACAGCGCCACATTCATTATCGTATTCAAACTGAAACCTAGCATTCGTGACAGCTACGTAGTTCTCGTCTATGCCTCAGGCAAGTAACTGCTTAGATAAAAACAGTCTCTACATCGCTTATTGCAAAGACAGGAAAACAGAAAGTAAACAAAAGTTGAGAGGGAAAGAAGAACCGCAAAGAAACGCCCTTGAAGTCTGAGAACGACGCAAGCCATTACGCAAAGCTGCATACAGCTTAAACTAGGTCTCGGCCTTCAATAAGGTAAGGTGTTCCGAGAACTGTCAGCACGAGAAAGTTAATTATTCATTATTGCGGAGAGAGAGTGGCGTAATGGGTTTCGTCCTGTACGAACAAAGGGACATCTTGCATTGGAACTGGTTCACGTTTTTCTGAAGATGCGTTATTTGGGTAAAACGTTCAACAACCGGGTTCAGAAGTCCTCTCCGGCTCGCACTGGAGCCACCCAGTAAGCCACGCTAGAGGGTAACGACCCTCGAGTCGTCTTGGTGCTTAAAATATGGCCAATTGCGCGCGCTCTGCACTAAGTGTCAGAATGGGCGCGCCCACAAGAACACCGGGAAATGGGTTTCCAATACTCTAACTGTAGCTTATCTAGTGACTCGCGCGATAGACACTCGAACTTTGCACACAATTTCATGAAAGTTGAGACAGCCAGCAAAATTAACTGAGTGGCGCGGATTCTAACGAACAAGTAAAGAGAAACATATTCGCGATGAGCAGAGTGTGTTGGGAAAGTTAATGCCTTTTTTGGAGAGTCTGTGTTTTTACCTAATCAGCGATTTCTAAGAATTTTGTTTTCCTGCTTACACTCCCACTCCTACGAGCAAAAAGTCTCATCTCGAAATTGCGTGCCGACCAGTAGCAGCTGCGTCGATTATCTGAGGCCGTAATTTTTGGGGCATGCACTTTGAGCGCGCTTTTGACGCGGATGCTGCGTCAGAGTTCGATGTGTACTCGGGTCCTAATGTGTTTGGCACGAGTGCGGTGTCAGTTCTGGCGTCGAATTCGGATACCATCACAGGCGTCGCGCAGAAATTGAGCCACGAACAAACTACGGCGACCACAGCATCGCGCTATAGATATTTGGAAAGGGCCTATTCCGGACTGAATCGACGGGGCCTCGAGGTACGTAGGACAGCTATTGCGTGGGTTCGTGAATAGCGACACGAACGAAGAAAGGTGCCGGGAGGGCGCGGAAGAATAGGTCCTAAATAGAAGCTGGAAACAGGCTTCCATTAGAGGGACCAGTGAGACTAAATTGAATTGAACCAATACTACATAGAAGACAAGACGAGCGCATGACGTCATCGATAGTGGATCCCCGACCCGCACCGAGAAACAAACACGCCGAAGCTCGTACGAAAGACGCCGCAAGGCGACAGACTCGTCCGTATTGGCGTCACCGCCTGCTGTCGTCTCGCTCGGAGTGGGACGCTGCGAGAAACGCTGACAGCGACGCTAACGCGAGCCAAGCAGCGTTGCGTGGACGCACTAGTGGGGACCTTGTCTTCGAGGTGGTATCGAACGAACACAGTCGCCTTCCGGTAATGAGAGCCCCATCCCGTCACGGCTCGGTTCACTTTCCTCGTGGAAAAAAGCCTCGCCGTAAGCGACGCTGAAGGTATGCACACACATTCTCCATGGTGGCGACACGCCAAGATGGTGGCGCTGGCTTTGAAACGAGGCATACCAGCAAGGCCGCCGTGTTGGGTCTTTGACTTCACCAACCGGAGGCCAGCGCCGCACTCAGATTGAACCCGAGCATATTTCGTCGTCATTCGGCTGGGTTTCGTGTTCGGTGAGTGAGGACGCGAGCGCTCCGAGGCAAAGCGCTGGCCTAGGAGTCCCCAGTTGGCGGGTTCGAATCCCGGCCGAAGTTCCCGCAATCTGACGGAGGGTTACCGCGGAGAAGCCGCTTTGTAATTGAGATTTTGGTTGCACGTCGAAAAATCCCCCAGGTGGTAGAAATGAATCCCCAGTCCTTCTCTGTCCGAGATTCCCTTCGATGGTTTTGAGTCTTAAACCTTGAAATTTTATTCGATTCGTTGAGACATGCAGAATGCTGAGGCAACACGCGTGTCCCTGTCCCGCGCAGAGTATTCTGTAGATAAAGTAAAAGACCCAGACTATACGTTTTCTGGGAGGTGTTGATCCGTAATGATGAGAGATGAGGAAAAAACTAAACGAGTCAACGGAAAAAAATATATATTTTAAGGCACGTCTGCGCTCGCCCATTGTCAACCTGGCCAACACTTAGCGGATTTCTACCCGCTCCTGAAACAAATATGGGCGTCGTCAAAACTGTCATGTTTTGAGTGCGCGTTGGGAAGTTAGGGGCGGCGCTAAAATAATGATTTTTACAATCTTCTTTGACGTGAGATCTGAATAGTATACTTCGTTTTCTGATAAGCTTACAAAGCGATAGAATCTGCGTGCTGGCTGGTCCGATTCTATTGTTTTGAACCCCGCTCTTTACCCAAGAGTATGCATACAAAGCGCGATCGAGTGGTGCAGTATGCACGGTTCACTGGTCCAACCAGCACGCACCTTTCACCGACCTGGCAGCTTAGCGTTGGACGGAGTATAAAACGGTCCAATAAAAGCGGGAAAACGATGAAGCAAATGAGTAAACCATAAATTGGCGGGCATCCAGGGGCAGAACCGGGGACTTCTTGGTACCCGCCTTCCCGGTAGGAAGTTTAGAGTACCTATACTTCGTTTCACGATAAGTGCAGAAGCACCGAACGCTGCGTGCTTATGGGACCAATCAGACAACTTCCAAAGCGCACAGTCGTGGTGTTCGTCAGATTCATTGCGTGTTCTATCATTGCTGGACAAATTGTGCACATAGAAGGCCTAGTGATCGGCGTTTCTGACGCGGTACCTTGAACTCGTAGCGTCCGCTGTGCCTGGAATAAATCTTAATTTAAGCTCTCCAGTACGAGTTTTCATTACCCATGTGAGACGCAATAATACAATTACTTGTCTAAGTTGGTAAACATGTTTCTTCTTTCTTTCTCACCATCTGCGACGACACCACGAAAATGACACACGCAACAGCTACACAGCTCTGCTGGCATAAGGAAGCAAAAAACTCTTAAATTTGTTTACAACGGGGATAAATTGACGAGATATTTTGCACACTCGCCATCTTCTGCGAACCGAAGAGGTGCCACAGCGAATGCTCGTAGCGTGCACATTCTCGAGTCAAGGGCAGCGTGCGCTAAGTTAACGAGAGAAACAAGCTCGCGAAACCGGATGTAAGGGGGTCGGTTTATTCTCGCTAGCTATTGGCTAAAACTCTTTGTGCAAAGCAGCGAATTCCCAGACACATTTAAACAACATTGTGGTCGGTAAAAGAAGCTAAGCGTGAGGAGATGCCTTGTTAAGGCAGAAAATTTTCATGAGAAAAGTCGTATCCAACTTGTGAACGCGAAGTAATAATAATAATAATAATAATAATAATAATAATAATAATAATAATAGTACCTTTATTTTTTCCAACAAAAACAATGTTGTTGGAAAACAATTTCCAACAACAAAAATAAGAAAACTCGAACTCGCGAACGGGGATCCACGATATCTCAGTCGTACGCCTGCGCACTCCGAGTCATAACGCTGACTCTGCTACGCAGAATGGCACACAAGGACGCTCAGTTACGTAAACCTTTACGCACGATTGACTATGCTGGCCCAACGGTCGGCTCGAAATTTTGGGACAAGGATATTTTACTTGCACCCGTCACTACTAACATGACGGAGACCAAATGTTACCATGCAAGCAAAATTAAAAATTATTATTAGAAATACTACTTGTAAAAAAACAATAAATAAGAGGCAACAACAGTACAGTTTTATTATCTTATAAAATATTCAATCTTGTCGAAGTGCTTCTAAAATTCCAAATTTCTTCAAAAGCGTTTTGTAGGCCCATAGGCGACCAACGAAATCCTCCACGAGATGGCATCCATGAACCACTTGATATCACGACCACGTGACTCAAACTGGCGAGTACTCCCAGTATAGGAACTCTACGAAACGCACAAGAAAGGCTTTGCTTTTCGCAAATCTAGTTCTGACGCATGCGCAGTAGCCACAGCGCCTGTGAAATACCTAGACTGCATACAGAAGTACGCAAGTGTCACGAAAAAATGTTTTATCCATACGAGCATTCGGCAGCATGTAAGAAGATTGGTGCCGGGTATTCGAGGCTTCGAATTTCGGAAAAAAAGAACGTTACACGGCTCCTTTATTTCTGGGTCAACATATAATGAAGTGGTGAGTGAATATATCAGCCCGCAAGGCTCGGATTTCTCTTATTCGAGGACAGCTTCAATTTGTTTTCTTCCTAGTTTGCGAGGATGTTGATCAAACCAGCTCGGGGGTTATTTTACGAGGTTTCTTCGTAAATACATAATACACAGAACCTTAGTATAAGTAGGCCATAGATTGTCTGGTGTTTATTTATAAGGAAAATTGGCGGATCTTTTTTGGTGTTTACGTATTTTTCAAATGGCGCTTTTTTTTTGTCATTCATTTTGGAGGGACTCTAAGGACGGCGATTATCGGTAAAAAGTCTCATAAAAATTTAAGTCTTCAAGACTAAAAAACGAGGGTTGGGACAAGAACAGCCCTAGCTTGAAAAAAAGTTTCAGAAATCAGTGTTTTTTTTCTTTTTAATGGCTCTTGTAATTTTGTCACCAACAATTGTTTATCAGTGTTTTCCAGTTTTACCGATTTTGTATTCTTGATACCGACGGTTGTTCATAGGTGTTTCTCAGTTAAAGCGGTGCAATTCTGGCGGTGCTTGATTGACGCCATTGAAACGTCGGCTGCGATGCGGCCCAAAGTGGAACGGAGTAAAGCACCAAGGCGCTTCATGTTCTTGTTAATCACGTAGGCATAGTAATCACACTTTATTCACTAAAGGGCTATCACACTCTTTACGTTAACAACTTAAGTCCTCTTATAAAAGTGTGGTACGCAATCCTTCGTAGACAGTACCCTTCAATAATAAATATTAGAAACCGACTACGCATTGAAGTTAAGATAAATTAATATCAGCTTCGCTATTGATATTTATTGATCCTGTGAACCCGAAATCAATATGCTACAGGAGTTATGTATATGCAGAATTGTACAGAACACCAACATATCAAAACTAATTTTTCTAATAAGATCACAAACAGAACACTATATACAAGTAAACCACAGCAGCCAAACAACCAAACCAGCGGTCACAGTATTTGCGTTCGGCAGTTCATTTAATTCATGTGTGAGGAAGTGTTGAGACGATCTAAAATAACCCAAATAAAACAAAACATGAATTCCGCGCCATTATCCGTCTAAAAATCGGCGTTGTTTTTCTTCTTTTTTGCAACTTACGTAAGCACGATTTTGTCGACCAATAGAAAGCAAAGCTCGAAATTACTCGCTTACATCTTTAGATCCATATCTCCCGAAGGAAGGGTAGTTCGGATATTTTAAGTCCCATCAAATATCCCCACCGCATTTCGGCCAACTATTCTAAGCATTCGACGTCAGTGAGTAGACCCATGCCAGAAATGAGCGTGTCAGAATTTCGAAAACGCGAGTACAGCAAATCGCTATTGAACGAACGAAGTCCAGTACAAATAGATAACGTCTCAACACAACTACTAGCATGCGGAACCGTCGTCTTTATTCCGCTACCACACGACGGAGTTAGCTATTACTAATCAGTCCGTAGTCGTCGACTAAGATAAAACTATCAAATCGCGAAATATTTCATCGATTGTTTTCAACACAGTGTAGACAGCGTGGTGCCTTAAGCCGCAGTCAATACCAGGGGCGGATTTAGAGGGCAGGTCTGGATGATCCTGACCCCCTCTGATTTCTGCGTGTAAACTTTAGCGGCGTAAAACGAAGGAGAGGGGAGGGAGTTCCTAAACATATGGTACGCTGACCAACACGTGACCCCCCCCCACTCCTCAGGAAGTTCCTGCATCCGCCCCTGAGTCATACTCTTCATACATGACACAGATTCACACATCATACATGATGCAGTGTCCGCAGATTTCTCTGCGGACACGCCTCAAGCGTGTTCTGATCACGTTGGCTTGATCCGAATGTAACATGTCTCCACACATTTATTTTGTGTGACCAATTATACGGATATAAGGAAGAAACACACTGTCTGCACACTGTTTTTGCTAAGATGCACGAGGCGTGTGAGCGCGGCTTTGGGTTTTTAGCCGCAACGCGTACTCTTGCTTCCCGATAAAAAAAAAATGAAGACATTGGGGGTCGCGCCGCTCCGCCTTGGCAGCGGTTTTGCAACGCCACCAGTGAGTGTGTCCACGTTAAGTTGCACAATGAAGCGCTGCCCTCTCCTACTCATTCTAAGGCGCCCGATTCGTCTTCGCCGCTTCTGCGTCCTCTGGCGGCTGTACTTCCCGACCTCGCTCCGAAAAGTTATCAAACCTGGACGATAAGGAATTTTCGTTCCTCCTACTATCGTATTGATCTTCGCTCGCTAGCGGATCGAGTAGACGTACTGGAGTAGAGAAGATTGCGGCGCTTTTCATTGGTGCACATGGAAGGGGTCAATGTTCTCACTTTGAAGGTCTAGTGTAAGAAATGTCCAGGCTGCTACACTGGATGTCTAAGCCAGTCCAGCCGAGGTCTATACGACAGGCGCGTATCCAGGGGGAGGGGGCCTATGGGCCCGCCCCCCCCCCTCCCGAAAACGTCAATTTTGCTGGGGCCCTCTCTACCCCTCCCTCTCATACAGCATTTTGTCATAGGTGGGTGCCCCCCCCCCTCCCCGCCTGAAACAAAATCCTGGCTACGTGCCTGCTATGCGAAATGCTTCGTCTAGGAGCCCCACTGTCGTGTGATCACACGCTTTCAATACACGCACTGAATGAATACTTATAATCCAATCACTGCACAATGTAAACAAAAATACGGAAACGGATTAGAAACCTCGCTTACCGCCCGGTGGCGTCCGTTAAAGCGAACTGCGTTGTCTGCTACTCCAACGGTCGAACTGCGGCGTCTGCTACTCCTACGATTGAGCCGCGTTTCTGCTATTCCAACGACTGAGCCACGTCGTCTGCTACTCCAACGAGTGAACAGCTGAAGGCACACGAGACCGGCTTTATGCCCTTCGTTCGCTCCCTTTGCTTGTGCGTTTAACCCCCGGCGGCGCGATATCGAAGGTCGGATAGGCACGCACGCCGGACGTGGGGGATAACGTCGAATGAGCTCCAATGTTGACGCCCTCTCCCCAAGCGCTCTCTTGCGCGGCGGTGTCGTCTTGGAGCAATCGCGGCGTCCTTGCCGCTGCTCTTGAGACTGTGACGCATCCGCTAAAGCCGTCCTCTAAGGGCGACTCGCGTCGTAACGTGTTTGTTTGTCACTTTAAGGAGACATTTTTACGTCGTCTTATCCAGTTCAATTCGGAGCAAAGTAATTTGCGAACGACTCACACCACGTGAAACTGACGCGAAGTTAATGTGATATTCAATGTCAGCGTTTACGATTCTTAAGGTGTTGATACTCAGGACGCTTCCTGTTATTTGGTCTACAGCTAAATACATGCATATTGGCGAGAAGTACTATGCCTAGAATAAAGTCACCGAATCCTTCACTCTAAAGAAATGCCTACACGTCTACTTACCCGCAAAACACGCGAAGAGCCAATCTCTGAGATCAACGAAATCAGCTCAGCTAATGATAAGGCGGAACATCTGTTTAGACCAAAAGATGAAGTCTGCGCTGTGGCATTACGCAATTCAAGCATGACGCATGGCATTGCGCAATGCCACAGCGCAGACTTCATTTTTAGGTCTAAACAGATGTTCCGCTTCATCACTCGCTGAACTGATTTCGTAAATCGCAGAGATTGGCTCTTCGAGTGTTTTGCGGGTAAGTAAAGGAGCAGGCATTTCTTAGAGTGTTGGACACCTACGTAGCCACGGGGAAAGCTTATGGGGGTTTGCCCTCCAAAATCCAGCTGACCCTATAATATACACCTGCAGTTTGACCCCCCCCCTCCTCCGCAACCTAAGTCATAATCATCCAAGCCATCTCAGCCCCCCCCCCCCCCCCCCCCGAAAACAATTCCTGAATACGCCACTGCTTGGAAAGTAGCGCCATTGAATACCCTGCCTGCTAGCTGGACACAAATATGTACTAACATACAAACGACCAAACCCTCGCAAGGCGATTGGCTCATCGTTCTAGGTAGTGTTGTGATAATGGGCCTTTCTGGAGGCCACGTTCTTTCCTCCTTCCCCCTCCCCCCCCTTCCCGCGTGTGTGTGTGTCATCCTATTGACAGTCGGCGACAGGTCGTTTGAGCCACTAATGACTGGCAGTATTGCCCAGCTCCGTGTTGGCTGCGAGACACCTGGGCAAGAGGTCAAACCGGCCTCTTGCCACTGACAGAGACCTCGAGCTAAGCCTCTTGCAGCGAAGATCGTTTCAGGGATCAGTAGGAATATCTCTCGTCTTGGGAAAGCTTCTATTCTGCAGTCCAGTCTCGACGACCATGGTGGCGGCCCAAGAGTGACAAGGCGCCATCTTCAGGGACGTCTGCGGGTGCGAGATGGGCGTGTGTCCGAGGGAAAGAGACCTGGGCGGGGCTCGGAGTCAGGGAACGAACGCTTCGCTACCATTGGCTGCCAACATTACTGCAGGGACTACCTACTGGAGAAAAGGGGCCAAGTTACCCTTTAAAAGGAGCAGCTGGTTGCTGCGAGATTGTGCTCTCGGACAATGTAAATACATCTGTACATAATGAAACGGACGAAAATGATGGTCAAGAAGGACAGGGGGAAGAAAACGACGAAGTAAAAGAGTGGGAACGGCTGTAGTAGATATCGTTTAGAATACATGCAACATATTGGTGTCAGAAGTGGAATCGGAGTCAGAATGCCCCCCAAAAGACAGCAAAGCCAGCATAGTGAGGACGACCCTTCCACCAGCTCAACGGGTAAGCCGTCAACAGCTTTACAACCAACAATAAAGCTGGTGGGGATTTTGTCGCTGTTCAAGAGTAAGAACGACGAGTCACTGACGTTCAAAACAACCTTACGCAAGTAACGCAACAACAACATCCTCAGGACGTTCAGACCATTCGCTCCTTTATGGAACCCTTTAAGAACAACGCTACAAGTACGCCTTACTTTAAAGTCTTGACTGACAGACTCCAGAATGTTAAAGAGGGTGCACAGTCGTCGCTTGCAACTAATCTGCAGCCAGTACTTCATTCACCGGCTGATGAGCAAGAAGCCCCTACAGGTCTCCATGTATTACCGACGTCTCCTTTTCACCCACTGAATATGAAACCTCAAGCGTTCGATGGAACGGTTGCCATCGACGTCTATCAATCCCAGTTTGAGGTGATTGCTGGAGCATATGGTTCGGATACACTCTCTAATGTACAAAACCTTGCCTCTAATCTACGAGGGAGAGCTCTGAAAGTATTTTCCGGCTTGTCGTCGGATTCAATATTGCAGTATTCAGCACTGGTGGGAACTCTACGGGTCACGTTTTGAAGATGACCACCTCCAACATCTCCATCATGCTCAACTAAGAACACGACGACAGAGTTTGACAGAGTTGCTTGCGGATCTAGCGGCAGACATTGAGCGCCCGATCCGTAAATCATTTCCCAACAGCTCATCTCCCAAGTTCGAGATAATCGCTGTAGCAGCTTTTCCTGATGCAATATAAGCCAACCAAGTTCAGCGCACAGTCCGATTGGCTCGGAAAACTAACCTCTGAGAGTCCGTCGCTACTGCCTAGGAAATTGAGGCGGGAATCCTTGCAACCAGTGTCACTTTACGAGCCCGAAAATGAAAAAATGTGAGGGAGCACCGACCACTAGCGCGACAGTACCAAGACAGCCGTCGCTGCTTCAACTGTAACAGACCAGGTCATCTAGCACGTAACTTTCCAAGCGGACGGTTGGAAAATGAGAGAATCGCTTCACAGGGGCAGAACCGGTGGCAAATCTGCCAGTCTCCCCGTTGGACATCATCGAGGCAAGATGCACATGCCCACGAGTATGTGCATCTTGCTGAAAAAGCTGAATGGAGACAACGCTGCCTCACAAGATTCGATAGATACTGGATCTCCTATTAGCCTCGTCGATGTCTTCACACCTGCCACCTACAGCCCAGGTGGGCAGAGCTCGTTTGGAAGTGACCACTCTGGGCAAGAACTTTTCACTTGAGATGATAGTAGTACAAGGGTCTGTTCACCCCCTTATCTTGGTCTGCGACTGGAGCAAACAAGGTGTAATTAGCCTGACATTGCAAAAGGATGAAGTGATGCTTAGCTCTGATTTCAATCCTCCAGGTTTCATTCCCTAGCAGGAAATCAGTAAATCGTTGATGGCGGAGAAAGAGACCCAAAGAAAGATTAGTGGCAGAACTGTAACCACTGCGGATACATGTACTCCCGCGGAAAGAACAGGAAACTCAGATGTATCACCAGAAGTAAACCACATTTACCGTCTGGGCCGCTCATGTTATAGTATTTTGTGGCAGCAAATGTTCATGCTGATTCTGAAAATGCGCATTATCCTGATCAACGTTTTTTCGTCAGCGTCCTCGAGTTGCAACTAACAGCACGTCAGATAGGTCTTTAGAAAATACCTCTGAAGTATGAGTTGCAAAGAAAACAGAAATTCCTCTCGGTTCAGCAGTTTATTCCTGTGAAACTTTCATGACTGATGAATGGCTGCATATTTGAAGGTTGATTCAATGCAGCCCTTCATCGTAAATATGTGGCAGTTCCTGCAGCTAACAGCACGCCAGATATGTCGTTTAGAAAATACCTCTGGAGTACGAGTTGCACAGAAAATAGAAATTCCTCTCCGTTCAGCAGTTTGTTCCTGTGAAACTTTCACGACCGATGAATGTCTGCATATTTGAAGGTTGATGCAATGCAGCCCTTCATCGAGAATATGTGGCAGTTCGAAGTTTGCTATCCGGCAGTGTACAAGATACCTCGGTGTAAGTGCGAAATCTGTGTAGTAAAAGAATAACTCTTATTTCTGATGATCAGCTCAGAAGTACCTCTAACCTACCGACTGAAGCCATGGTGGTATCGATAAATACCGAACCGTTCCACGAAGGTGCAAAGTTGGTGAACGATGCTGACTGGAATGTGTTTAACTTCGAACCAAAGTTGTCTCATGATCAGCGGCAGGCTATTCAGACAACATTAGTACAATACCAGAGCTGCATAACATTTTATTTGGATGACCTGGAAGCAACCTCGCTAGTGCGACATCGAATTCAAATTGGTGACCATCCGCCAATCCATCAACACCCCAAACGACTCTCCATCAAGAAAAGGCGTGAGATTAGCAAGCGAATCGACGACATGGCCAGACAAAAGATTGTTACACCATCAGTAAACCCCTGGTCATCGCCCCGTGGTCCTTGTTTCGAAGAAGGATGGATCTAAGTTTTGGCGTTGACTACAGAAAACTAAACAGCGTGACAAAGAAACATGTTTACCCTCACCTCGTTTAGACGATGGTTTGGGTTGACGTCATGGCTCGGAATATTTGACAACTCTTGACTTGCAAGCTGGCTATTGGCAAGCGATAATGGATCCACGTGACGCTGAGAAGACAGCTTTTGTAACACCGGATGACCTGTACCGATTTCCACGCCTTTTAGGCATATTCCCTAAAAATATTTATATGTTCTTTTTCTCCGCATCTATGAATTCAAGAACTTTCAAACTTATCCAGCGTGTTGTCCTGCACCGTGTTAATATTGGCGCTAAATATCGTTGTCCTGGGCAGCAAACTAAATTTATATTTTGAAATTCAACTAAAAAATAGGATATATTTATTTCTTTTTAAACTCTCCCACAAGAAGGCCAATGATGGGTACTAGCAGAATCTGCAAAAACACGTTGCATTATGTTTTTGTATTTGAACTTATTAACCTAGATATATAACCAAATTGAAGCTACCGCAGCACCGGGAATGGGTGCTGCGGTAGCTTGTCACCCATAGCCATACGTGACAAATTTGTCATTTTTACAAAGTGTAAAAAGGCTCGAGGGTGGCCAGGAAGAAATAAATTGACGGCATGCAGAGGCGGACGGTGGTTTTCAACTGAGAATTCTTATTGCGTTTTTGTATAAAAGTCGAAGAAATTGCGCGCGGTCCGGAGCGATAATTTAATACAAACCGCCGAGACTGGGGAAAAAGACGAAGGACAATACAATACACTGAGTTTCATAATTTAAGACAAACCACCCAGACGGGGAAAACATGAGGAACATCACGACACACAAAGTCTGTGTGTTGTATTGTTCTTCGTTTTTTCCCCAGTTTCGGGGTTTGTCTTAATAATGTCAAACCTTCACATTCCCGTTTGCGCCCTAACGCTTTTTGTTCGTTAGGTTCTCTCATGTCGCATGCTTTGCGGGGCCTGTTTTCAATAGCCGGCATGTAGGGTCTCTGTGTACGCCATGTAGAGGAAGCGACCGGAGCGGCTCCTCTTATCACATGTTTATCTCAACCTTTTGCCTGTAGGTAGCATGATATTGCCGAGCGCAGAGCGGAGCAAGCAACGCCCGGTCATGAAATTCTAGAAGATTCGCGTTTATTCTTACTCAGTGCTTAACTTTTATCATTTCGTCTTAGTTTATTTTCGCGAAAGTGCCTGTTCATTCTCACACCGAACCCTCGATGGCGCCCACGACTGCAAGAGTGCGACCCTATAGCCTCTTCTATAGTGACAAACACTGCCAGATCCCCATAAGAAGCGGCCTCCGAAATCGAAAAGGTAGAGCGGCAGATAACGGATGTGAGGAGAACCACGTGACGGACGCCCCGCTGCGGCGAGACGCCGAAACACACTTCTCCCGAGCGATGGAATGTCCGCTCGTGCTCCTCGCTTTCCTCACGCTACCGATTCTTTTCTCGTCGAGTTTGACAACCATGTTTCGGGTCCTCGCCGCTAAAAAATCTGTGCGCTGACGACCAGGTTCCCCAAAAATGCTCTGTGCTACCAGATTCTCGCGCTCCAAATCTGCGACAGGGCACTCTATGGCTCCGGAACTGCTAGGCTTTGTGAGTATGGAGGATGCTGTGGTACGACGTGACCGTGGTCTACAAATCAGACTCTAAGAAAACATGACTACCCTGGATAGTCAAAATGGCGTTTTGAAGGCTTTGATTACCCCAATGGGCAACTGAGTAGCCTCTGGACGAAGTGACGCCCCCTAGCCGCTGCGGAATGACCACTTTTCTGCACGTGACGACGTGGATGTGGCCACTTTCGAATCGAATATTCACGTACAGGCAGAATCCTAAGTGGAGAGATTAAAAACAGAATTGAAAAATAAAGTTCTCTCCAACCTTTACCACCCGGGTTAAACAAGTTTAAACCACTTAATGGAGAGTTTTAGTAGATCGTATTTTCAGGCCACGCTAATCGTAGCGGGAGCTCGCGCTGCCGCTTCGATGCATGCTCTGAAGCGCGCGCTCGTAGCGGTAGCGGGGCTTTGAAAACAATCTACTAAAACTCCCTAATGAAAAAAAATTTGTTTGTTTGTAATAAATGTTAATTGAAAGAAGGGGAGAGGTGCCACCACCTCCGGAAGGAGCCTGCAAATTCGCGGTGCATTTGTTGTTTTACTTTGTAACGTATATATATATATTTTTTTTATTAACTCTTGACTCTTGTTTGTTCACCTCTTGTCCTTTTTTTTAGGAGTTCTTGTTCTTGAATGGATGTTCTTAGCTGCAAAAACAATATTATAGAAAAGACAATGAATAAATATTTACCTATATATGTTTGGATATTAATATTTACAAATATTTTTATGTAGAATACTTTTAATTGTATATATTTAACGAGGTAGTAATTTTTTTCCCATAATTAGTTTTTAATGCCTTGTGTGAAATTATTTACTGGCGAATTCGGGTGGTCAATCGCCGGCGAGCATTCGCCGGCGGCACTGGGAACCAAAACCGCGCAAGCGGTGCACCACGTGACCCTCTCCATTCCAACACAAAGCGCCGGCAACTGGCGTTTTGGTTTACCTGGGTCGCGCATGAGCTTTGTTAACTCTGAATATTTTATGATATTTTAGGCACGCTGTAGGCATCAGCAACATATATTCAGACTCTGAGATGTGGGTGAACAAATTTTAATATATTATGTTTGGATTCCGTAAGAACTCTTGCCATCACACAAGGATCCCAGAGAGCTCAACCGCGTCGCTATTTATATTTTATTTTCTTGTTATTATCTTTTTTCTACAATCCTCAGCATTTTCATTTGGCCCAACCCTTTGAAATAGTAATGCGCGTTCAAGTGTCGAGCTGCAGCACTTAATACATTTTTTTTTATCGGCGATGTATTGTTGTGTCAGAAAGCAAACTGATCTTTTGCAAGCTTCTGTTAAAATAATTTTATCTTTATCTCCGTTGTTTTTGTTGTCTTTTGCCGGACCACAGGAGGTGTCTGTCTCAATGGCTTCGTTTTCTACTTGAACCCGCTATGGGCGAGCATTGTTTCGCTTGGTTCCCTTTCCCAACTTGGATATGACGATACCGGATACAGTCTGGCAGACAAGCTGCCCGTCCTCTTGAAGCTCGGGCAAAAATTGCGCCGGTAAATTGCCGGCGCACACCCACGGTGAAAGATAATACTCTTCAGTGAGTAAAGTCACTGGATCCTTGGAAAGTAGCGCCATTGCCTTCCCCACCTGCTAGCCGGACACAAAACGGATACTAACATACAGACGACACAAACCTCGCAAGGCGATTGGTTAATCGGCCTGCGTTGCCATGAGAATCGCCATCTTGGTCCATTTAAATCTTCGAAGCTTCCTGGGGGTCGTTCTAAACCAGTCGCGCCAAAATCACCATGGAGCATCATCGTATACTGAAGTGTTCCTCGCCAATTTAAGAGTCTTTGGCACTTTGTATGCGATCAACTTACATTAATTATGCCCATCTTCATGGATCTCTTACATTTATATTGTTCTTCTTGCGTATTTCAAGACAGTAAACTTATTTTTCAGTGCATCCAAGCACCGACACAGAATCTGGTGATGGTACAAAGGTGTACGCTTGTTTCGCCGGTGTGGGGGTAGCAAAATCTTGGTATACAAAAAACGACTCCATAAAGCTACCCGTCACCAGCGAATCTAGATCGGCTCACCAAGAAGGGGGGGGTCAAAGAGAAATTGCTCATTTCACGGACCAAGATGGCGACCACGCGGGGAGCTTGGCGTTACTTTCCCAGGATCCAGTGACTTTACTGGTGAGGACAGCGAGCTCCTCGCGCAGTGCAGATAAAGTTCGCTTTTCATTATCTCTCTTTCTCTCTCTCACTATGGTTTCAAGCGGCGCCGGCAGATGACTCGTCGACCCGTGGGCACGGCAAAGACGGCTCGTGCCGCCTCATGCTCCACACGCGCAGAGCTCCAGTGAGGTTGTCGCTCGTGAAGAAAGACCACGGTGCACCGGGGTGTCATGGTAACGAGATATTTCTTTTTCGCTCTCACACAGTTTCGCCGTTTGGCCGCCGGTGACACTGTCAGCCACGGGCACGGTGGCCGCGGAATAATGCAGCCTTCCGGATGCCCGTCGAACGAACACTATCTGATTCCTCGCGCCGCGCGTTCAGCCCCACCGTGTCCTCACCTAAAGAGTGTATCTTACACCGTGCACACGCCTGAGAAGCGCCACCCGAACGGCGCGCACTCGCCAGCTTTTGACCACGCGAACGACCTTGGCGAAGATATGGAAAAATATTGCCGCGCGCGCAGCTGGCCAAAGCAGGCAGCGCGCGCGTGGCATAACGGTTATTGTGCCTGCCTCCCATGCGAAAAACCAGGGCTCGATTCCTGGGAGTGACGCGTCTTTTATTTATTATTGGAATTTAGTTTTCTGGTAAATTTGAGAATCCTCTTGCTTGTTCGTGGCCCGAATGTTCTACGCACCGAACTTTCTAGGCCGAATGTTCCGGAAACCCACGCGGCTACAAAAGGCGCTCCGCGTGGAAAGCCGAGGTCAGTCTCGCCCCAGCGCTCGAACCTGCTGTTACGCCGACGCCCGCGACGCTCAGTTCTTATCTTCTGTTTCCCCTTTTTGTTTTGGGCACAAGTTCGCCCCAGTAAACGTTTATTTCCTCCTGTCTATTTATTGTTCTTCTAATCACTACCCGTGACAATATTTTAACGGAAAATGACCACCCGAATCAGGGTTATGATCTAATTTTTGTTTGAAAGTTCCAGTTAATAAATCCGACTATATTAAGGCTTTGTGATACGATGTTGGAGGTGTTTAATATGTTCGAATTGATTTGTAGCTAGGAAATGTAATTATCAGGGTGTGGGATGCAGAAATTTTGTATGAAAGATTATTTTGATGGTGGGTCTAGAGAAGTTAGAGTCGATCAATGAAGACTCTACAATTACATTGGTGTGGTGGTTTGCACGTTTTTGTGAAGAATGACTTTGATAGTGTGTTGAATGATATGCGGTAAAGTGCTAGGAAGCTGAGTTTAGGAGCATATCAGCTATTAGCGGCGAGATGTTTCGGTGGCGCCCTCGCACGGTTACTTTTCGTAACGTCATTACCTTGCGAACAACAAGTTCGATGGTGTTTGTAATTAGCATGGCGGAAGCTTGAAATCCTAGCGTTATTGAACCAATGCTGTCAACACCATCGAAATTGAAGTCCTCACGTTCCTCTTATTTCCGTCTATGAGAACTCTTTTGCTGACGTCATAGTCAGCATTCGGCCAATCGTGGAAAGCCGACCACTGCGACGCTTTCGATCGCGCACGTCGCTAATACTCTGTTTCACCTTATGATGTACAGCAGGAAAGTCTACAAGCGCGAGCTCCTTGCTCTGAGGCACATCTCGGCGGCGCAAGCTCTGGTGACTTAAGAGCGGCTGCCAACGCTATGAGCTCGCGCTTCTAGCCTTCGCTGTGGTACAACATAAGGTGAAACGAAGTATACCCGACTACCATTTTGATTTGTCACTTGCGCAATCGAAAAAGCTAATATGACAGTATATTTTAATATTTTAATTATGTGCTTATTACAATGGAATAATCGGACTTTTAAAGTATTCGATACACTTTATTTGTATTATGTAAATTTTTCACATTTTTTATTGATATTTGTGGATACTTTTTACAATATTTACATTTGTAATGTAATCGGGTTTTACCGTTTGCAGATGTTTTATGCAACTGGGAAGAGGTTTTCTCTTTTTTTTCTTTTTTTTAAATTAATGTAGATTTTATTCACATTGTCTAGTTCAATTATTTATTAGAATGTTTTTTTGATTAGTCAAATATTACTGTTTACCCGTCGTTTTAAAATTTATCTTAGTTTTTATATTGTATATTTGATCGTAATATTTTTGTTTTTCCAATTATGTTTGGATATGATCGTTTTTGAAGTCGATTTCCAGTTTTGGTGGTCTTTGTCATGAGGATCTTTTTGATTTTCAGGGTTCAGTTGTTCCAGGTGTTTCCGTGCAGCACACTTTGTCCTATACAAGGTTAGCTATGTTTTGCTTTTGATTGTTATTGCTTGTGCGAGTCTGCAAGATGAAGTCCGCTACACAGAGCAATTTTTGGCCTGGGATGGCTCGGCAAATAACCCCCTGCCAACCCCAAGTGGAGTGGCACGCCGCAAACAATATCTGCCGTCCACTCCTTTTCAGCGATGTTTTGTTATTTGTTTATGTGCGAGTCCGCAAGAACAAGTCCGCAAGACCGGGCGGTTCTTGGCTTATGATGATTTACCAAGTAACCCCTTAGTGACCCAATTGGAAAAGCACGCCACGCACCGTTTTGTCATCTTTTGTGTGATGTTTTCCTGCTGCATGTGTATTCCTTCTTTGGCCTTTTTATTGGATTTACACAGACTTTGAGTAATCCATTGCAAGTAACGGATTACTTGTAATCTGTTACTTTTAAAATAATTTTGCAATTGCCACGTTACATTTTTTTCGGAAATAATTTGTAATGTAATTATGTAATTTCGTTTCAAAATATTGCTAACGGATTACTTTAATTACTCGTTACTTTTTAAAAATATGAGCATAATACAGTATCTGAAACAATACGAGCAGAACATTCAGCAGCATAAAGAGAGCAAGTTCAACAAAATAGAAAATAGCAGGAAGGGGAGAATAGCCGAAAAGAAAACACGATTTTTTGCATAACCGGTCACTAGAACCACTGGAAAAACGGGCAAGGCATGTACAAATATACAAAAGGCAAAGATCAAGTGAAACAACGCCGAGTGGGCTCTCCGTCGCCTTCCATCATGTTTTTCTTCTTCTCCCGAGCAGGAGAAAGCTCTTTGTGTTTATTTGTCTTTTTCTTTACACCGCTTCACCCTTTCCAACGTCTTTGACGTCTCCCGCCACCTGCACTGACATCAAACGCGGGTCCATACCCCTTCGATTCGCGGGATCACAACTCGCACAACAGACGATGTAGCCTCACGCGAGGGGGTCGAATTATCTTTGTCTTTGATGTGCAATACTTTATTGTAGCACGCTCTTGAGGCACGGCTGAAAAGCGTCCAGCGCGAAGCTAAGAGCATCGTCTTCGAGGGTACGGACAGTACTTCTTTTGGTTTACTTGTCTGGGCAATCTGGTCGAATCCACTCCTCAATTTACAGTCAACTGTCAACATAAAGGGGGGGGGAGGGTGTTAGGCAATCTAAGGAATGTTGACAGAGAGAAAGAGAGAGAACGCGTGAAAGTGGTGTGATCCTCTATTGTTTTGTGAGACCGATGGCCACCGCTTCTCTCGCTCTCTATGCCCTCCCCTCCCCTGGCCTCCACGAATATTGGTCATGAAAGTGAGAACCGATGAACGATCGATAGCCCGTAACCGACACTTTTTCTATGACTGGTCGAGTTTTCGGTCATAGAGTGTCCACCGTCTCCACAGCCATCTCCTAATGAGGTGTTCAAAATTCAGGGCATTAAGGAGAACGGAAACCTAGAGTTTCAGTACATACTTTGCTTGCCAAAAAACACACATTGTCATCAGCAAGAACAACTAACTTAAATCTACGGAAACACATCAAGGTAAGCTGGGACACCTGCATTCAGCATTGGGTATACATTGTAACGTTAAAACCCAATTTTTATTTTCTTGTGAATAACAGGCGAAACATCCAAGTGAAAAGAGAGCTTTCGTAGATCGCTTCCTTAGCTCAGAATATCGTAGCGGAGGTAGACGCTGCTACTGAGCATGCGCACCGCTAGCTTTGTCCGCACAATTCCAGGGATCATTTCCGGAGGCCGTAAGCTAGCGGGATGGCGGGTGTGGTTGCAGCTTTCGGTGTCTTTGTCAGCTTACAGGTGAACGGAGTGCACCTACACTCTTTCTCTTAAATACAATATTTTATTTCTACAAGGACTACCATAATACGGGCGTATGGAAAATGAACAGTAGTGTTGCAGAACATTTTTGAAAAGAATATCAATAATGTTTCTATTGTTTGCTGGATAAGTGTACGGAAAAAGTAACGAAAAAGTAATTTATAACGTAACGAGTAAAGTAATCCGTTACTTTTTAACGAAAAGTAACGGATTGTTACTTTTCGTTAAAAGTAATTTGTTTTAGAAGTTTATTTGTTTTTTCACATATTTTTAGAATACAAACGTGTAATTAATTCTCCACAGGAATGTGCATTTTTGGCGTAATAATCTGCTAATTCATTTCCATCATTCCTGGCATGTGCCTTAACATATGCTAGTTATAAATTGTGTTTAGTTTGAATTTCTTTAATAAGTTGTATAATATTGTGTATTCTTTTAGTTTTTGTTTCGATGTTTGGATGACTTTAGAATAGAAAAAGACTATCTGTCTAACTGGTTATTTTTGCATGGTTAGTTATATAGGTTTTGATGTTTTTATGCTTGTTCAAAAGCTGTTTTTTCGGCATCATTAATGGTAGCGTGCTTATGCAATTTGTATTGTGCGATATGTTTTATTTCATTTAATGGTGTTATAATTACAAAAGCTGCACCAACTTTGCCAGGTGTTAGTGAATCGTCTGTCTATATATAAAGATTACTTGGGATGGTTCTGTTTAGTTGATATTCTATATAGTATTAAGTTGATCTGTGAAATTACCAAGGATCAAAATTGTAGTCTATTATTTGAGTTAAATTCCTTATTATTACATTCTATGGTTTTGTTTTCTTGAAATAACAGGAATTGTTCTACTTCTTTGTTTAATGTAATATAAAGTGGAATAATATCACATAATATCGAAAGACTGATGTTACTTATAGTACGGTATGTACTTGGTATATTTAATAATGCTATGCGTTGTCTTGTTGCTACGTTTCTAATTATGTGGGAATTGTTTGTTGTTTTCCACCATCTGCTTGCTCCATATACAGTATATATCTCTTTACATGTTAAATATAATTCCCGCTTATGTTTTTGATTAACACCCCAGTTAGTTTTTGTAAATGTTGATAATTGTGTTGCATGTTTTATATACTTTTTCACGGATATATTCTGCATAAGCCAGATAGGATAGGTTTGGATCAAATATAGCTCCCAGTATACGCATTGAAGGTACATAGTTTAGACTAATATTATTAAATCGTATAGTTGGTGGACGTGTCTGCGTTAGTCTTCTACCTGCAACAAAGAACATACCGTGGCATTTAAATTGATTTAGAGTAAGTCCGTGTTTTATGGACCGTTCAGAAGCCTGTTCTTTTACCTTGTATTCGCAGTGTCTTCTAGAGCTCTACTAGTTGCACCAGAGATAATCAATACTGCCTCATTTGCATATGCTTGGATATTTACCGAACAAGGTAATTCTACGATTACCAGTTTAGAAATTAATATATTCCATTGAAGCGGACTTCTGGGGGGAGCCTTGAGGGTATCCCAGTTCTACAGATTGTCTTATGTCACTTGCCTAAAAGCAGTATGGTATAGATCTGCTCTTAAAAAATGATTTTAGTAAGTTATTTAAGTTCGATTGGCACTTGTTTTCTATTAAATCATTTAAAACAAAAAGATTCCAAACTGAGTCGAACGCGCTTTGGAAGTCTAAGGAGATTAAAACTGAATGTTAATCAGAGGTTTTATTTTCTTCTATTATGTGTTTTAGTGTATAAAGAGCACTTGAAGCAGATTTATTATGAGTGAATACACATTGTTTTGCATGGAACAAAATGTTTTTATCTAAAAATGATAGAAAAAAATTTAGTAGTTGTTTTAAAACTTATTCACATATTGAGTTTAAACAAATTGGTCTACACGAACGAGGGTCCTCTCCTTGTTTATCAGATTTGTTTAAGATAATTAATTTAGCCTTTTTTCACTCTATTGGAAAGTAGCTAATTTTGAGAGCACTACTGAGTATATTTATTGTTAATTGTGGATGTGACAAGAAAATAGATTGCATTATGTTTGTGGTTATATCATCTATCCCTGGACTGCTTCTAGGTTTCAGTTTTTTAATGATTTTCTCAACTTTATTTTTAGTAAAATAAAGGTCATCAGAGATATATGTTTCCATATTAATGTTTGCTCCGATCTTTTTTTGTGCAGGTGTATATATTTCGGAATTATCCTTTTGAAATAAACATTGTAATATTTGTGCAAGTGATTGTAAGAGTATCTGTAAATAAAGTGCCATCTTCTTTTAGTGTGGGTGGAATTATAATTGGTTTCTAAGTTTTTCAAAGGCTATTTTATAAGCTAATCCAAAAATATTTTGTTGTGCGTAATCTGTACAAAATATTTACCATTGAGGTATCTTTTGCGTTAGAAATTTGTTTTATAATCTTTAAGAAATGCATAATAAGCTTTTTTGAACGTTTGTTTTAAAATTGCATTTTTACAACCTTGATAACGGCGAATAAGAGCTCTTACTTTTTTCTCATGATGTATAACTCGATTGTCCACCAAGGATGTGTCTTGTGTGTATGTTTGACATTACGCATAAATTTGTTTCTATATCTTTGCAATTTCATATAAAATATAGCTAATATTACTTTTATAAATAAATAAATGAATTTTTATTTAATGTGTCAAAAACAACGACAGTGGTCTTCACTTTGGTACACATAGTAAAAAAGTAAAAACCAAGCGAACAAACATGGCCGATCAAAGGACGAGATAACATCAAATTGACCAGTGGAAGAGATGCACGGTAAGTACGCACGCTAATTGGTTGCCGTGTGGTATCTTAACGCTTTACGGAAAAACTGAAATGGCACTGCATATATCCAGGCTAGACAACGCGCTTCTATTGAACGAAGTCTGCAAACGAGGCATTAGCAACACACTACAAATTGAAT
This sequence comes from Ixodes ricinus, assembly GCA_037355805.1. NCBI lineage: Eukaryota > Metazoa > Arthropoda > Arachnida > Ixodida > Ixodidae > Ixodes > Ixodes ricinus. Next base: position 39,462 of record JAZHYW010022310.1, on the reverse strand, counting down.
GAACGTAAAAATAGTAAAATATCTTGTAGCACGGCAAGGAACGTGAAAATTAACACTGCCCAAAAGCAAGTCAGTGTCGAACATCCCATTCACAACGTTGTACAAGAAAACTAAGTCACGTTCTAGCCTTTTGCTTTACAAAGGTGAGAGAGAAACCCTATTAAGAAGAAATTCACAATTATAATAAATGGGACTTGGGATGTGTCTATCATATACAATGCGTATTAGCCTTTTTTTTTTCACGGATTCAATGCTCCACAACTGCGTATGAGATAGCGAATACCAAATAACTGAACCGAATTCAAGCCTAGATTGTAGTAACGCACAAAATAAACGAATCAAACATGCAGGGTTTTTGAACTGCTTAGCCATACGGGAAATCATGCACAGCATTTTCGTTGCGTTTCCAACAATAAAAGACACATGAGCATTGAATGAAAGCACGCTATCAGTATCAACACACACACCGATATCCTTAACAACAAATTCACGCGTTCGATTTGCGTTCGCCCTAAAACGTAGGTGAAAGGTATATCATCATAGCATCTGCACAAAGAAAGAGCCTTTGTCTTAAGAGGATTTAGAAGCAATCTATTCGGTGAACACCAGCGCAGTATGATATTCACGTCGCTTTCAAGTAAGTTGCATTCAACAAGAGAATTGACACTGATATAAATCTTGATGACATATCATGTTATATCGCTAACAAATATCAAGAACAGAAGCGGCCCAAGTAAATGGGACCCCATCGGTGGAACAGCACCTTGACAAGTTTAACGAAACATTTTTGAGTGGGTGCCAGAAATACGAACACTATTTGCCCGATGTTACAAATAACTTTTAAAGCAGATACATAATAACGAACAACAACCATATAAAGAAAGATTGTTCGGTAGCAGTCTATTGTCAACTTTATCAAATGCTTTGGACATGTCGAAGTAAAGAGCATCTGCCTGCCCCTTGCTCACAACAACAGGTACAGTAATTTAAAAAGGAACACAAGTATGTGTCAACCAACCGACCTTTCATGGACCTATGGTGCACAGCCATTAATATCTGACGAAAATAAAACATATGGCGATAATTGCAGACAACTAAAGCATCACACCTTTTTAAAATTGGAACGACAACCGCCTTCTTCCATAACAATGGGAATACACCAGAACCCTGCGATAGATTAAAAATATGCTTCATGATCGGTGCAAGCAAGTCACCACAACCGTTGATAATAGAACTTGGAATGAGATCAGCTTCAGTAGGTAAATTTAACTTTAGTTGTCTGAGAGCCTCTACGATTTCTTCGTTATCTACTCTAAAACTAGAAAACGCGTCCTGGCAGTTAATATAAGCGTTACCGGGCTGTGCAACCTGCGGACCTCTCGTGTAATAATTGCTGAAGCAGTCAGCAAAAACATTTGCGACTTCTGCAGAGGAGGAAATGTAACCAGCATTTTGATCTGTTCAATTTCGCAGTGCAATGCCCTGTGCACCGTCACGAGTTTGTTGCTTAGCAAACTTTCACAAGGCTTTGGGGTCATGAGTTAAACTACTTTCCACATCATCGTTGTGTAGTTGTTTATCGCGCGAATACATTTTTTTAGCAGGAGTACGATAAATACTAAATTCGGTATACTAGAGATTCAAGCCAGTTTTTCTAAAACGTGTATGAAAATGATCATAATTTCTTAGGCAATTCTTCAAATCTTTCTAAAACCAATCAGGGTAAATAGAAATCCGAGAATAGCGTTTCGGAACAAAACTATCTATGGCTTCGTTAACAACTGCAGTAAACTTTTCTGTTGCCAGATCGGTATCATCCATTGCTAGAACCTCATTCCAGTTGTTGTTGTGGAAGTGCTTATACATTCCAAAATAATCGCCTTTAGCGTAACAATAAAATTGGGTGGCTGCGACACGTGCAGCTTGCGTGGAAAACAAATATCAACCAGAAAAGGTTGATGGAACACACCCGTCCGTATGAAAGCGAATGAAACTGTAGTTATGTAATCGATCGGAATGTTAGAATGTACACTATCAAGAATACTACCTTCTCTGTTCTCAAATGTTTTTAGCTGATCCAACCCGCAAAAATGCATAAAAGATAGCAACCGAGTTGCCTTAGATGACGTTATAAAATTGCTGCTATTTATAACTCCCAATGGCCAATCAATTCCTGGAAGGTTAAAATCTCCATATATTTGTACTCTGTACATATCGAAGTCGATTTGTTGTTCAAGTGACTCGATATGATTGATAAACATTGTTTCATTGAATATCGGCGGAAAATAGTAAATACCTATAAGGAAATTAACGCCGTCCGCTGTTCTAACTTCGACCAATAAACATTCAAAATAGGACTAAAAGTCGAACCTTAGATGTGACATAAGCGAAGAGTCAAGCGCAATCAAAACACCTCCTCCTGGTATAAGCCTAGTGCTGTTATAGTCCCTGTCGTGGCAAAAGACGTTATATTTGGGTGTAAAGTAATTTGAGTTCGGTATACCATTACAAAGCCGCGTTTCCCACAAACAAATAATATCAAAGTTGGTTGTTATAAGATTTTACATGAATTCGTCAGCCTTTGTTCGCAGTCCCCTAACATTTTGGTAAAACATTTTAAGTGCCTCCGTCATCTACATCGGGTGTTATTGCAACTGGTTGGACACAAGCGTGGTCAAGTTGTGCAACGAACAGATGAAAAATACTGCCCTCCGGCCAAACTTCAGGTTTGTTGATGGCGTCAAACCCTACTTAATCGATAGGCAAATGCAATGAAGAATAATATGGAAAACGAGTTACCATATTTGAGCACACAATTGGCTTCACTTCCAAAAACGGCTCAACAAGGGCCTGGACATCGGCTATGGACTTATTGGGGCCAGGCCTCGATACGACTAGCGCCATACGACGTTGAGGCCTAGCGACAGCGTTCACCTTGTGCGTCTTTGCGGTACCGGTAGAAGCCTTGGCTCGACGTCGAGGCCTGACCATGGTGAAGCCGTCGTCCACCAAGTTCGTCGAAGTCGCCTCATCACCAGCACGAAATCCCGTTGCTGACGGAGCGGGACCCCGTTCCACGGGATTGACCGAGTTCGGGCGTGACGCAGGAGGCTCCTCTGATGTTCGAGGGCGGGTGACACGAAAACAGGCGCGGATGACACGGGAGACGATGGCGACGTCTGGGTCGCGACGGTGGTATAAAGCTGCGGTGGTAAAGGCGGCCCAGGGTTTCGGTCCAGAACATTCCTGCGCAATTGCAAGACTTCGGACCGAAGGCTTCGGTTTTCGCTCTCAGGCACTTAAACTCGCCCGCAAAGACGTTCAGTTTATTCGTCATGTTGTCAATCACACGCAGTTAACCGGTGGAAACGTAGGGACTCTCTTGTGCCGGAGTTGACGCAGCGAACGAAGTGCTTGCCAAGTTGTCAATGTGAACATCAGCCGGGTCATCGGCCGGATTCGGTGGCATGTTGTGACGTCGGATGCAATCCTTGCAGTTTAAGGAACTTGCCCCAGATTCCATGAGAAAGTTATATTCTTCGAGGCCGGTGTTCAAACATTTGCAGTGAAACTTTCTGTTGCAACCAGCGGAGCAGATAACGATTGTTGCTTCGAATAAAAACGAGCATCAAACGTGCCACGCACGCCCTTGTACGTAATCCGTTACAAGTAACGAAATTACATGTAATCCCTTACAATCATGGGTAATTTAGTAACGGAAGAATGACATATTTTCTAGAGTAATTTTAAAGTCATTCCCTTACATTTTTTACGTAACGGATTCCTTGTAATCCGGTGCATTTTTTCAGGACCAGCCCCCCCCCCCGCCCCCTTCTAAGGAAAGGTCGTTTTCATTTTGGTAAAGTTGAGCTCAGTGACACTGTCACGCGCCAAGGGAGGCTTGGCACTCTTCAGTTCCGTAAAGCCTTTTTTTTTACAACACCAAGCCCCTGAATCTATTTTTTTAGACCCTAACAACAATGTCAAAAGATCCAAATAAACATTTCTACAAAAAAAAAGGGGGGGGGGGGGAGGTGAGCAAGCTATATCCGCTTTTTTTAATGTCTGTTTTTTCTTTGCGATCGAAGGCGGGGAGAGGAAGACAACAAGTGATTGTATGCCTCTTCGAGAAGCTCGAGGCTGTAGTGCACAGACAAGAATTAACAATGTCCTTCTCGGTTATAGTGACTAGGACCATTTTCGTAATGTCGCAACACGAGACAACGCTCCGTCTACCCTAAAACCCACTAAAAAGATGTGATAATATGTGAAGGTGTTATTGCCACAAGCATCCTCGTTCGTCGATGCACACTTATCATCTTCTCTTAGAAAGCAGGATGTATTTTTTTCTGCTTCTTTCACCTTATTTGGCCCTGTTTTAAAAGCTACTTACTTTTTTTTTGTAGTCGAACTTCTAGGGTTGGCCCAATTTATTTGTGAATTCCAGCCAAGTTATCTGCATCTCAGTTACCTTTTTTGGGAGTCAGCTTTTTGCGAGCACTTCGAAAATGGTAATAGTCTTCCTTTTTCTTCTTCCTGTTTTTACCTCAGCAGGACGCATCTTATCTCAAGCAGATATTTTTACAAATAAAACATAATGGTGGCTGACGTAGACTTGATATTCTAGGCTTGAGGAGAGGGTGAAACTCGTGAGTGGGGCCATAGCGCCCATAGCGCGGCTTACTTATAGTTCTCTGCCCTTCGCTGCCCGTGGCATCAGCGGACGTTTATCTGGAGAACACTGGAGTAAACTGCAGTCGGTCCGTGCTCCTGCGTTTTTGAACGGCACCAAGAAACGTACACATGACAAACGTGCGTTTACATTTCCTTGTTTTAACCAACGTTCTAATTAATTGTTGCTATGAGTGTCCTGTTCTTTTTTTCTGATTACTTATATTTAAATGTCGGAAACGTTTTTTTTATTCACCAACGTCTCAACCAAGGCTCGACCTGTTCAAAACCAAAGGAAGAAGAATATCGAGCCAAACCTTATTTATTATTTAATTATCACCTTACTGTTACCAACCCTACTGAAACTCTCGAATATAAGGCACTGGCTGCAACGACGAAGCTTTGCTCTATCTTCGAGGTAAATAATACTTCCATTGCTTCGCTGAAAAACTCAATGCAGAGCATAAAACATTCGTGAGGCACAATATGGCACTCCCATCCAGTGCCTCAGTTCAAAGGGTGTTCACGTAGAGTCGACATATTAGGGAGTTTTCGTAGACCGCGTTTCCCCCTCCGCTAAGCCCTCCGCAACGAAGAAGTTGCTACTGCGCCTGCGCGCCCATAGCCTTGACTGTAGAGTTCCGGGTATCGTAGCGGGTTGCGGAGGGCGTTGCTGGACGGCGAAAACGATCTACGAAAACTCCCTATTGAGTAAGAAATAACGCAAAATGTCTGACGAGACTTTCGAGAGTCAGCTGTTGCTCAAAATACTCAAGGTCAATAAATAGAACAGGTGGCAACAATAAGAACTTGAATAACCTTCTTCCCATTGTTTCTTAATTGAGGAAAATATTGTTGAAAGTAACGCCACGAAAGTAACGGATTACTTTTGGGGGTAACGGTCACTTACTTTTATGGGAGGGTAATTGTAATTGTAATAAATTACAATTTAGCCTTGAGTAATTGTAAATGTAATTCCTTACTATTTTTCAGTAACGTGTACAAGTCTGCTTGGAGCATGCTCTTAGGGCGCTCCACGACGCGCTCTTCTTCAACTTTATGAGGGCCACATAATGTCCAGGCTCCTGTACTCACTCCCTCTTTTAGCGATTGGAGGACCACAAATTAGAGACCTCGACACGTTCCACTGAATTGCTCTTCGCAGCTGCTTGGGGCTCCCCCTTCGGCGGGAAATATTGCGACACTTGCGCCTTTTGAGGAATGGCCGCTTTCCCTAAGACTGGAGGAGAGAGCCATGCGCAACATTAGTCGCATGAGTGGTGTGCCCTCTGAGTCTAGCATCCGATCTCACATTGGGGCTAGACGAAACTCTCACCTGGGGCATTTGATATTGCGATTTGATCGAGAGATTGAAGGCTCTGGAGAGGTCCTTCCTTCTTTGTTTCCGCATTCAACACGTCCACCACTGGTGATATACGAGAGTCTACCTCTTCCACAGCGAAAAGCAAATGTACCGAGAACTGTTGCGAGGTCAGCTGCCATAAAACGCCTTGATGACGACTACAGGTACTGGATTCAGGTATTTACAGACGCATCGATCAACAGGGCAAGAAGAGAGGAACAGTTGCAATCACAATTCCAGAAATTGACTTTAATGTTGCTGGACGACTCAACTTCGTGACGTCATCAACAACGGTAAAGCTGTTGGCAATTTGAGGAGCGCTTGAGTTCATCAAGAACATTACGTTGCCCATTAAGGCTTTAATTTTAACCGACTCTAAAGGCGCGCTCCAACAGCTCCAACGAACTGATAAACGTACGCCACTACTGGCTAGAGTTGCATTAGAGGCTGAAACAGTGGAGGATCTAGGGTGGACCCTCGTCATGCAGTGGATCCCGTCTCATGTTGGAATTTCCGGCAATGAGCAGAGTAGACACACTGGCTGCAAGGGCCCATGATGATCAGGCGCCGGCATTTGTCTTAGACCGGCGCAACGAGGCGCATCAATTAATTCATGATGAGCTTCAGCAATTTCATCCACATCCTGGAGCGGCGATTGGCAAGTTGCCTCCAACGATTCCTCGGAACCTTCCACGTGCCGACACCTCACTGCTACACAGACTCCTGGCTAGGTGTCCATACACGGAAAAGCGTCTTCACATGATGGGCCGCAAACAAGACCCCAACTGTCCAGACTGTGGGGATCCAGAAGATTCCGAGCACGCGCTCCTGTTGTGCCCTGCTCATGAAGAACCCAGAACAGCGCTTCTTCAGAGTTACGCCAAAGCAGCACTTGTACATGCCCACTGTCAGCGACATATTGAATCCTGAGGGTCACAGGGGGGGGGGGGCGACAGAAAGAGCGTTGTGTGCACTTCTACGATTCCTTCGGGAAACAGGCCTTAAAGACAGACTTTGACTTTACTAGGTAGTCGGTCAGATGCTGTAATTGATCATGTTTCCAGCGAAAGAGTGACAGAGAGTTTTAAAATAGCGGTGCCGCGGTACCGTTTCTGTCGCCGTGGTGCCGGGCTGGGCTGAGACCTTACCGGAGGAGGAGGAGGGGTTACGTTTTGGTCGACCGTCATGTGGGTGCCGCGTTGGAACAAAAACTCCTGGGCAAAGGGGCACGGAGGCTGGCTGGAGCATTTCCTTGCGGTCGGTTCGGGGTCTGCTTCCGGCGTGGCGGGGACGGTGACATTATTGCGGTGGCGCTGTGCTGAACATTTCATTAAAGCCCCTTCATGTTTCAAAAGAAGTGCAAGGTTCGTCGACGCATCAGGCACGTGCAACGTGCAGCCCTTGGGAAGATCATGGCGGCACAGCGCAGCACTGAGCTAAATTTCGGACTCCATGAATTTCCCAGAAGTGGCGCGCGGCACGTGCCTCGAGCATTTCTACAACAATGAATGGCGCCTCCTTTCTCAGGATTGAGGGGCTTTACATTTCATGTTCCTTCTTGAGCCTCTGTGCATAGCACTCACAGTATGCAAAAGGTTACCCTTTTTCTCGTTGCTTTATTTTCTCCTATTCCCCTTTTAATCCCCTTCCCTAATCCACCAAATAGTGACTCACCCCATCAACGGAGGCCCACAATCTCTTGGTGTCCACCTTTCCCGTCACCCCAGAAATAAACAAACAAACAACAAAGAAACGTGCCCTTGCGAGCGTGGCGTCACGGGCAAATATCCCGAGGTGCATCGCACCGACTCAATGGCTGATTTTGAAGCGCTCGCCAGAATCCGTCGGTTGGAACACAAAATATAGCCATCTGCTGAAAATACAAGTGTGTGATTATCATTTCGGATATCATGGATAATATTTAATCCCTTTTGAAGTATTCCAAAGATACTTCAAGTTTCGATTTTCTACTCCATTAATGTCTTTCTTGAGGTTCAGATAAAAACCTCAAGAAAGCTCAAGAGAGCTCGGGCTCAAGCCCGAGCTCAAGCCCGAGCTCGCGCTTTTTTTTTTGCCGTTCTTTTTCTTCGGTTGTAATGTTCTGCTTTATAATTAATTAAACCTAGTTAAAAGTCAATCACCTTTTCTTTGTCGCCGGCAGGTTCCGCGCTGACCGTGAACCCCGGCCACTACTCGCCACCCATCAGGGCACCCAACATCTGGTAGCTCTGGCGGCCCTTTTAGATGCGGAGCATCTCTTGCTCGGGTCTATGTCCCGCGGCGTCGTAGTCCGCACCCGCACTACGCATGCGCAACTCTCCTCCTTCCCTCTCTCCAACAGCTGCACGTTACTCTCTCCGCTCGCTCTCTCTACCAGCTGCGTGCACTTCGCGTGGTTCGCTTCGACTCACACTGCGTGCGCATGCCCAACTCTCCTCCTCTAGTCTCCTCTCCTTCAAGTGTGAATATAAGCAGCGGTAGCGCGCGTTCCCCTGGAGGAGTGAAAGGAGGATAGTTTGGGCGCGCTGGTCGCAGCGCCATACGCCAGGGCTTTCCAGTGGGGTGGGCTTTCCCCGCAACTCTGCGGCTGTCGTCTGCTAGCGTTTCTCGGCCGCTCGCATCCGCCGCAGCCCAAATCCGGCCGGCCAAAAGAAATCAGTCAAGAAGGGAATAAATTAATTAAGCAAAAGAGAAGCTATGCTTGCCAATTCTAAGGAGGATAATTTGGAAATGATGTAAATATAAGCAGAAGAAAAGTGATACTAAATCTAAAAGAAAAGAGCTATCGGGGGCTGGTGCGGGAGAACCGACGCGACGGAAGAAGGAGAAAAGAAAAATGAAATGCAAAAGGAAGGAAAAGATTAGCAATTAAATATAAAGGCAAGCGAGAAGCTGTACCACGAGTTCAGCGCTGTTGACTCCACTTCACTCCGTTCTTCCGATGAAGTGTGATGGAAGCAACAGTCCCGTCCTTAGTCGGTTGGCGCAAGCAAGCGTCAGCACCACCCCACAAACTAACAGCAACGCACGTCCACTGAAGACAAAGCTGCGCAGCGAAGGGCACGCGACGCTGAGCGCAAACGCTTGAAGCGAGCGGCAACCCTGAACTACGGCAACGAGAAGCGGCGTCCATTCGCAAGTTAACAACGTAATAACACGCAAGTTAACAACGTTACTAACAACGTTACTAACACCGTTAATAACACCGTTAATAACGATCCGCGATGCTCCGCATCACCCCATGGTTCCCCTCGGGAAGATGGTGTAATTTTTTTAGATGTCTCCTGCTGCCATGGAGCAGCCTGATCATTGAACCACCGAACCATCAACGTTGTTGCCTCTACGTCAAAAAAATTCTACAGGCAGTCCGGTTCACTTGTGAGGAAGCCGTGTCCAGGGCTGATCCGCATGCTCTTGGTGCTATCCTCTTGGGTTGCCTACTGTTGTCATTTATGTATCATCAATAGAGCAGACAACTACAGGAATCCACTATAGGCCGAAATTGCTCCCCCACACAGTCTGTCCCTCACCAAAACTATGGCTGGTTGCCTCTCTCGTGCGGGGATGAGTCCAAATGCATATAGGGAAAAATCAGTTTTTGATCAGATGCTGTAGCCGAATAACAGTTAGAGGACTCCTTCCTATCTTTTGATGAGGCTCTACAGCAGTGGAACTTCAACAACAGTGAGGAAGTACTTGCAACCAGGTTCCAAGGCTGCGAGGATGAACCTCGTGAATGCCCCTTTTTGACTCTACATATCGCATGCTCGGCTAATCCGATGAATTGCGGGTGATACAAAGTGGTGGTGGGGAGCTGTACATGACCGTTGTAAAAACTGTTTGAAAAGAGTACTATTAATCTAAGGTTCGTTTTCAAGAACAAGTGTTCTTAAATGTTCAAATCAACCAAAGATGTCGCACCGGGCTTCCACTGTGGTCTCGGTCGATGCTTCTATCCGCCTTGTGTGTAAGTGGACCACGATCAGTATTACATAACTCTCCAGCAGTACGGCATAATATAAGCCGTATTGAGCGTTGCTTGGTGTCCGACCAGCTGACCCGAACCTGCATCAGAGGCATTTAACAGGACTGGGCAAATGTCTTGCACCCTCTTACATGGTCTGAAATGGCTTGGTCAATGCCGGGGTACACGAATATGGTGTTTTCCAAGCTCTTCAAGACTCCATGACTCACAGGCCTGGATAGGTGTCATGGAGCGAACCCTCCTAGAACGCTAGGCACTGACGAGCGGAACTATTGTCCACTTAATCGTGAAGGCCTAGCCATCGTGTACGGGGCTCACTACTTCCATCAGTACATTGCTGGGATGTCCGTTACCATATTAACAAACCATCAACCTCTGCTAGGTCTCATCGGCTCCAACAAGCCTGTTCCACAAATATTATCACCGAGGATGACTCGATGGTGCGTGAAGCTGGCAGCCTACATGTACGACCTGAAGTACAGACCAGGAAATCGTCACCATAACGCAGACGCTCTCAGTCGGCTTCCGTTTGCCACACAGAAGACGAACTGAGTCCACCTGGCGATATCTTGATGTTTTAAGGTTTTTCACGGCCTCCCTGTCAGCGCAGCAAGTAGCAGAAGCGACCGCAAAGGACACTGGGCTGGCTGATGTATTACAAGCAATTCAGAAGTGCACTCTTCATCGGCCCAGATCACCAGATTTCTCACCTTACGCAAAAATGACGGCAGACCTGTCGACACACGGAAATGGAGTGGCATGGGGTGCACGCATTGTGATCCCCACACGGCTGAGGACGGGCGCGTTGACGTTCATTCACGCGGGGCACCTTGTGTTAGCTGTCACCTAGGTTTGATGGAGTTGACTTCACGTCTCATGGTGATGTTCAAATAAAACTGATTTAATAACTTTAGAATAAATACAAAACTTGAAGAAATTAACACATTGATACTCTCGGGGGCCGCGTGGTATGGCACACTTGCACACACCAATTTCTCCTGCCTCGACTCCCTTTGTCTCCCTCCTCCCTCTCGTCCCTTCTTCACTTGGAGGTATCGGGTGTCGCCCGCGCCGTCCGGTCCGCCTCGCCACTGGGTCCTTGCCATGGGGCGCCAACATTGCAAGCCCGTCCTGGACACGTTTCCGCGAAAACGGGTGAACATATACCAAAGCACAAACGCACACAAGAATTTACTGCCCAGGGGACTGTCAGGCTTCGGGGAGGGTCGTGTTGGCCTGGAAACCCTCAAGTAGCAGAGCCAACACACACGCTCAATGGAAGGATATGGGTTTCCGGAATACGCATACATTGGTGAAACAGAAGATACATAGACAAGCAAAAAAACGCGACAAGTATGTGCGCGCGCTAACACGTGGAATTGTCGTAATAAAGACGTGCGCACGAAACTATCTCTGGCGGTTTGGTATCGCAGAATGCAGTGCCTGCCAGACCCACCGCAGGGCACCGCCAAAGGAGCCCATGCCAGTCTGGTAGAGACCCTCCCAGCCTTGGGATACTATTCACGTAGACTTTTCAGGTCCTGTTGAAGGCCAGGTCTTCCTGGTGGTCGTTTGCGCCTACACTATATGGGTGGAAGTTCGGGTGATGCGCAACATGATGTCGGCTGCCATCATTAGAGGATTGTGGGCAATCTTCGCAACTTTTGGCGTTCCCCGGAAGATAGTTTCAGACAACGGCACAGCGTTTGTGTCCGAAGATATCAAAACTCTTCTGCCGGAATAACGGTGTAATATCCATCACAAAGCGCGCCATACCATCCAGCAACTAACGGCTGAACGCATGGTTCAAGAACTGAAAATGGCACTAGCTAAAACAGGAAGGGTAGATCTGAATTGTGTTGTTGAAATATTTCTTTTCAAACAACACACAACAATTCATGCGGCAACAGGAAAGACACCTACTTGCTTTTGGAAGGGAACTTCCGTCTGCTCTCGAGCGACTGAAGACGATTCAGCCCCGAGACACCTGAAAGCACTGCCACCTTTACAAATTCACGCAAGCTGAATTTAGGCCAAGCAGTATGGGCTAAAACATTTCTAGATGGTAAAAAGTGGATACCCGGAGTGATCGAGCGTCAGCTGGGACATCGCTCTTAGATGATTCGAGTAGAGCAAGGTTCAATTCACCGGCACACCAACCACATACGGCCGCGAAGAATGTCATCGCACAATCAACCTCCACAGACAGCTGTGGCACCTGCATGGTACATTAACATCCGTGACGACCTGGCTCCGCTATCCGCGACAACCATCAGGGATAACATTACAACAGCGATTCCCAGAGGATCGGCTCCTGTTGTGCCGCAGGCAGAGCCTGACACTTCAGGCACTCGAAGGAGTTCCCGGAACCGGAGACCAGCCCAAAGATATTGACATGGCGTCTAGTGGGTTGAGGTGTTATGTCCTGCATAACATGTCAAAAAAAGAAGACGGGCGTCGTCTTCTTCTGCCAATAATCATATAGTGTGCGTGCTAGCGTATGCTGGACTTTCAGTCACTCCGCCATCAAGATCGGCAGCTGTGAGCGACCAGAGTAAAGCTACTTGTGTTTTCAGTAATCGGACTCCTGATTACTTCACACTTAACGGATGGTGATATGACAACATCTTCCGTGTCACTCATGGTGCTCGTAGTAACTTCGCGGAACATGAGAACATTCAAACAGCATGCAGCTGACACTGCAGTGGAATGACGAAAAGATCCAGTTGCTATTTCTGCTTGCGTCGGCCAGCTCACTGCGAGGCGATATTGAGACGTGACATGCCACAGTGTCGTAGAACGCCAGCTACGGTGAATGTGGGAACGATCGTACAACGCCTGTTTTTATTATGCATATGTTTCGCGTTTGCTTGGCAACTGGTGCAAAAAAACTCTTTGTGGAGGCTATAGAGTTCGCAGGTTACGACCGCCTGAGCATTCAGCTAATTGGTGATTTCGCTTGGCTACTCGCTTGAGTGGGTGTCTAATCTTGATTCTGTTTGTCCTAGGGTACCTCAATGTCCTTCTGTGTAGGGTGATGATTTCCTTGTAATACCCAATGCCGACAGCACGCGCTCACGGGGAAAAATACAAAAAAGCCGACGAAAACAAAATATCACCCTAGCGTAGTCAGCCCCACAAGCGCGTGCTGGGACAGATCAGATCAGATCAGAAAACGTTTATTAAAATGATTGGGGTCCGCCACACCTCTTGACTGAAGTCATCTGGTGTGACGGGATGATTAGGGAGAGATGAAGGGTGTGAGGAGGAAAGGGGGTTAGATGAGGTGTGTGAAGTTCACTGCTTTAAGGTAGGTGATTAAAGAGTCCAGGATCTTGATCCTGTTTGCGTTTTCTTTCAGGGGGGTTACCCACTCTTCGTATGTTTGAGGTCGTGCATCTTCCGGAATGCTGAGGAGTGCGTCTTGTCTCAGTTGTTTGTTTGCTTCGCAGTCCCATATTAGATGTTTACAAGTAGCCGGGGTTTTGCAAGTCTTGCAGTTTAAGTCGGGACCAGGGTCGTCTTCTTCGTGTGACCTATAAAATTTCCTTCTCAGCACAGGTGTAAAAGCTGTGTTGGTGGCGATGCGTCGAATGCATACCCTCCCCCACCTTGAGTAATTGGATGGAAGAGGGTAAGCCTCTTCTGGCAGCAGCGATGCCAGTCGTTGTTTCCGCGCTGTCCTACTTGCCTCTTTCAGTTCATCGAGGTCTAGATCTTCTGGTTGAGTTGTGACGGGGGAGCCCTCGTGACCTGATGCGGCGTGGGATGCTTGTAGCTCAATCCGCGCGGTCTCGTGGGCCTCCTCGTTTCCTGGGATTCCCTGGTGTCCTGGAATCCATGCGATGTGCAAACTGCCTCCATTTAGGCGAAGGACCTTAGCTGTATGTTTGATATCTTTCGCGATCTTATTCCTACAGTCTGTACTTCTGCACGCCTTGACTGCTTCGCTGGAGTCCGTGTAGACGTACATGTGTGCGGCCGGATTGCACTGAACCAGCTCTTCAAGGGCCCAGTGTACGGCCAATAGTTCAGCAGTTTTTGTGCTGCTGCTATTGAGCAGGTATTTGCTTTTTGATTCGCCGGTGCCAGCTGAGTGCATTGCTATGGCCGTGGTTCCGTCCTCGTTCCTCGCGGCGTCGGTGTAAATTACTTCCGCGGTTCCCTGTTTAAGAATTGCCTCCACTTCTTTCCTGTGGCGTTTTGCTTTGCTTTCCCTGCGTTTTGGTTGGGTCCTGTTTTGATTTTTCGGTGTGGGTTTCAGGTCTACTACCGCCTCATCCTCCCAGGGAGGGTTCGGTGGTGCGATGTGGAGGCTTTGTTGTGCTGTCTTTCCGAGCATTTGGAGGATGCTAAGGCCGGCGGGTGATCTTTCGAGTCTATCGAGTTGACTTCTCCTCGCTTCGTTTGCGATATCCTCGAGGGAGTTCATCTGAGCGGCGCTTCTTAAATCCGTAAGTCTGGTGTACTTGGGCAGCCCAGTAACCACTCTCATGGCTGAATGGTTAAGTATTTCCAGCTTTCTTATCTGGGTTTTTGTTAGCCGCAGGAAATTGAACCCGTACATGACTCTGCTAATGAGCAGTGCTCTTATCATATTCTTCAAGGCACTCTCGTTTGCTCCCCACGCCTTGTTAGTCGTTCTCCTTATCAAACTGAGTCCCTGTTTCCATTGAGATTGTGTTTGTTTTACCCAGTTATGAGCGCCTCCGGATTCATCAAAGGTTAGTCCAAGAATTTTTATGCTGGGCTTTCTCTCGACTCTCGTTCCTTCAATCTGAAGGCAGATGGTTTCCCCGATGTTCTGCTGCCTGGCTTTTTTGCTTGCAACAACCAGATAGTTTGTCTTTTCGACCGAGATCTTCATCCCGGTTTCCTTAAGGAACCCAACGGTGATGTCAAGTGCTTTTTGCAAGTGTTCCTCTTGTGTTTTAGCTTCCCCGGTTGCCGTCCAGATAGAAATATCGTCGGCGTAGATTGTGAAGTTTACTTCTGCCGCTTTTTCTCCAGTGCTAGAGCGAGGTCCGTCATGGCCATGTTGAACAACGTGGGGGAGATAACGGCACCCTGGGGTACTCCAATCACATTATTTGAGATCGGTCCGTTGGTGCTGCCCATGTGAACACTGTAAGTCCTGTCCTGCAAGAAGGACTTTATAAAATTCAGCAGTCTGCCTCGAATGCCCCTTTTTTCGGCCGCTTTTATGACCGTTTCATGCGGTATGGAATCAAATGCCTTTTTAATGTCAATTGCCACGATGGTGCGGGGTTGTCCTTTTGGGGGAGTAGATGTTATGTCTCGGTGTATCATGGCCAAGCTGTCCTGCGTTGAGAGGCCTTGCCTAAATCCTGTTTGCATAGGGTGCAGTCTACTCTGTGTTTCCAGGAGCCATGTAATACGGGCCAAAACCATTCTCTCCATTATTTTACACAGGTTAGAGGTGAGAGAAATCGGTCTTAGGTTTCCGATATCGTTGGCTGGCTTGCCAGGTTTGGGTATCGGAATTACTGTGGAGTGTTTCCACTCTCTGGGTAGGGTGCCTTGTTCCCAAATTTGATTGTACCATTCCAAAAGTTCCTCCTGTTCTTTTTCTGGGAGGTTATTTATAGCAGCAATAGTTATGTGGTCGGGTCCCGGTGCTGTGTTGCATTTGGCTGTGGCTATGGCCGCCAGCAGTTCCCCCTTGTTAAAAGGAGCGTCTTCTGGTGCTTGGTCGTCCGTTTGCGATCTTTCGTAGCAGGTGCTTAGGGGAGAAGTGGTGGGCTGCGGGAAGAAGCTGTTTCCAGCTTGAATTGCTAACTCAGCTTCTGATATTCCAAGTTTTAAAGCCAGGTTGGCTCCCATCCCTTTGCTTTTAGTCTTTCCGCACATCCCTTTGTACGTGCGCCATGCTTTTGCTAGCCCCGTCTTCTCGTTGAAGGATCCACAGTGCGTTTGCCATTTTAGCCGACTAAGCTCCAGCGTGTATCTTTTTGCTCGAGCCGTAGCAAGATTGAGCTTGATTTTGAGTTTTTTGTCTCGTTTCTTTTTCCTGTACCGTTGTAAGGCTTGAAGGCGACTGGCCCATAGGTTAAGCAAATGCAGGTCTGGCGCGGGTGCGTCTTCTCGTACTCGGTACTCTTCTTTTGCGCTGGCCATAGCCAACTGTATTCTGCGTGTTAGGTCTTCTGTGCTGCTCTCTCCTAGCAGCATTCGGAACCTATCCCATCTAATAAAGTGGACCTTCTTTCTCGCACCCACGCTGATGTGCAATTTGATACTGATTGGAAGGTGGTCGCTTCCCATGGGGTCCGGCTTTGTGTGCCAGGTAACCCTTAGGTTTCTGGTTGTCCATGTTAAGTCAGGTGTTGTATCCGCTTCCCTTGGGTTGAGTCCTAGTCTGGTTGGTGAGTCCGGCTCATTCCTGAGAAGAAGCCCTAGCTGTTTACACTTGCTGTTTAGGCTTTTTCCGCGTTGGTTTTCTCGCTTATATCCCCATGTTGTGTGTTGGGCATTGAAATCGCCGGCCACCAACGTAGGAATATTGCCATGTTTCACGTCATCTAACCATGACATGTCATTTCCTTCCCGTCTGTGCGGTCTGATATAGGTATTAAAGATTCTACATTCCTTACCCCCTATTCGTACTTTGACGCCCACAACTTCCTGCGTGTTGTTGCAGAGATGTTGCGTGATGAGTTGTGCCTGGGAGATGTCCTTACTTATCAGCGTTGCTACTGTAGGCATGGGGTTCTCTGGTGTATCACGGTCGGTGTTGGCGGCGGTTTGCGTATAGGTGTTGTAACCCCTAATTTTGATCGAGTCTGTTTTTGTTTCTTGCAGCAGGATGATAAGCGGTTTGTTGACACCCATTTTGTCCAGTCTTTCCTTAAATTCTGCTTGCTTTTGTCGGAAGGTTCGGCAATTCCACTGTAAGACCCATGGAGTCTTTTTACTTTTAGACCTTTGCGTACGGGTCCTATTTATTTCTTGGTCGGTTCATAGCATGGAGGGTCTGCAGAATGCAGTCCAGTGTATTTTCCATTTTTCTCACTCTCTGATCCAGTGACGCCATTCTCTGCGTGACGCTGCTGTTCTGTAGCATTTGTGTCGCCATCGCAGTCGGTTCGTCGTGATATAGAGTTGTCTCAATTGACGCCGGATCGGGTGCTTGCCTGTTTGGTCCTAGCCTGAGGGGAGCAGCCCAGACCCCTGTTTGAGGCTTGGAACTGTCTTCAGTTCCACGGTTCGATGCTCTTGGTGGTGGTGGTGGAGGGCCGTTCAAGAAGGGCCTTGGTGTTAGCAATTTTCTCGGCTGTGGACGCCTTGGCGGTATCTGTCTTTTGGGGCAATTGTTGCTAGTTGCAACGTGCGGGCCCCCGCAGTTGAAACATTTCGGCAGCAATTCGCAGCCTTCTGCGTCTCCATGAATATGGCCACAGTTGCCGCATCTTTTTGTGCCGTGGGGGCACACATCGGACTTATGACCAATGCGGTGGCATAAGTAGCATACTACCGGTCTGGGTCTGTACTCCATTACATTGAACACTTCACATAGGAAACGCACATGCTTCGGAATTCTCTCACCTTCAAAAGTGATCAGTACCGTCTTTCCGGACCTTCCTATGATCCTAGCTGTCACAATGTTGTTAGTGCGGCAGTCTAATCCCTCCATCAGTGATTCTGGTGTTTCATTCAGGTTTTCGCCATGCAGGTATATAACTCCCCTCACTTGGTTGCTGGAGATGGCCATGTACGGTTTCACCTCGTACTTTTTCTCCGCTTTTTCTACCGCTCCAATGTTGAGTAGCTTGCTCGTGAGCCGAGGGTTTCTAGTGGTGATTGCGATAGTATTCGACTTCTCGTTGAGGTGCACTGTGAAACCGTCCGTGTTCTGGATGCCGGCTTTCTCCATCGTCCGGTAGATGTCTCGTCCGGTGAAGGTGTGAACCTTCTCCTTGCAGGTAGGTTTCAGCACCACTGTCTGAGTTGGGGACCTCCTTGTATCTGCAGGGGCTTCTCTCTGTTTTGTAGGCAAGGTGCTGTGTTTGTATGGATGCGATAGTAGTAGTGGCCATTCTTCGTTGTCATCTCTCTGGCTCACGTCGTTTGTACATGCTGTATTTGTTTCTTGTGTACCTGCCTCCGTCTGCTTCTGCCGCACAGTGGAGGGCAGGTTGCGGTTCAAAAGAAACTCTTCGAACTCTTTCTTATGATTCGAGTACTCCTGAAACGAATCCTTTTGCGTGAGCACCTGTACTAGGAGCTCCTTGTTCTTCATGAATTCTTCAATTGTTTCACGTTGTTTCGTACAGTCCGTTAAAAACTGACTGTCTTGTTGGGACATCTGATGGTAAATGAGCTGACCTGTAACGGCTGGTGGACCGCTGTTGCCTTGAGAATGACTCACGAGAGTCGGATAAGGGTTCGCCGTCGTCTGGCTCATGGCATGAGTCCTTGCACCGCGGAGCTTGCCACTTGGTGTTTTCACTATGGTCCCGGGAAAATCTGGGGAATCATTGCCTCGAGCCTCCGGATAGGCATATGAGTCTTCAGTTTGCCGGTCCAGGGTTCCAAGCTGCGGCCCCTTGCCGGGGCTGCCTTCTTTGCGCCAAGGTTCGCGCAAATATTGAACTAGTTAGAAGAGCGATTGGCGACGTGCGCGACCGAAAGCGTCGCTGTGGTCGGCCTTCCACGATTGGCCGAACGCTGACTATGACGTCAGAAAGGGATTTACCATCGACGGAAATAAGAGGAATGATGGAACTTTAATTTTGACGGTGTTGGCAGTGTTCCTTTGAGAGCGCAATGATTTCTCAAGCTTCCACCATGCTATTTACAAACACCATCGAACTTGTTGTTCGCAAGGTAATGACGTCACAAGGGGGAACCGTAGGAGGGCGCCACCAAAACATCTCGCCGCTAATAGGAATGGGTGCTTTTATTCCAATCGTCGTCGTCTTCGCGTGCTGGGACACGCTCTTTATGCACTTTTGAACAAAAAAGAAAAAGAAACGTGTGGAGCAAAATGGCCAGATGTCTCTACTCTAAGCAAAGCACGCATGAAGGCACCCTAGTTTGTCCATATTCTATTTATTGGCTGGTCTGTTCGATAGTAACTCAGTCCGTCTATTGAAGGAAGCCTCAAGTAAAAGCTTTGCTAAAGTGGCCCTATTCTTCGTTTTAGGATAACTTGGCGAACTGTGGAGGCTGTGGCCCCCGCAACCAAATAAGGGCGTCGGAGCAAGGGACATTATAACACTTCATGGTCGAGGCCACCGGAGCCTCATAACCAGACCAGCAACAGAGCCCTCCACGACCAATGGTAGTTCTAGGCTTCTTTTTCTTTTAACGGCATTGGAACTCGCGCGCGGCATTGGAACTCGCGCGAGTTCATCTTTAACGAGAAGATATAAACAAAAAATAATGATTAACTACAAATGTATGATTTTCAGTAATATTTGAACCAAAGAAGTGATGCCACATCCGTATCCGCTCAATATTTTCGCCTGGGCCCCCCGTCACACCTTTGCGGCTAGATTGAGCGTATGGTTGCATCATGAACTGTTCCCAAAGTGCTCGCTATTCTAGTGGACGGAAATGTTGCAGCGGTGGACGTTCATCTGAAGTTGGTAGGTTTCGGATCAGACGACTCTTGGCTTGCCAACGACAGCCGGTTCCTCCGGGCCTCGCGCCTTCCGTCTGGCGTGGGGACACCAATGCTCCCGTCACGTCGGGTCACGTGCCTCAGTCCGACGCTCTTATTGGGTCGCGGGGCCCTAGCGTCCACAGCTCGCCAAGTTATCGTAAAACGGAGTATAGCCTTAAGAATTTTGTTTCTTGAGACCGAGATCAGACTACCTGATTTAATTTTGAGCAAGCCGGCACGTTGCATAGGAAGAATGACCCTGATTTAGCGTGAAAGTATAGGTTTCACCTGAGTACATTTCATTTGTAGCTGAAAAAAAGGTGTCGCAATCAATTAGAAAGACAGGTTAAATAACGTGTCTTTTTAATTAAGTGTGACACCTTTTTCTAATTAAGATTACAATGATAAACAACTTCATCACTGTCATCCCGCTATTAGTAGTTTGTTCCTGCATGCTCCCGTAGAGTGGTCACGTTGCCTCAACAACTCCCATAACTTTCAGCGTATATCCGGATCAACTAAAGCATTTAACAAGTCGTTTCTACCTCTCACAATTGTGTACTGGAACGATCTTACAGTAGTTTCTCGTTTCAATTATGGACCCAGTTATTTTTAGGGATTCCATCATCTTATATTTCGCAGTGTAATTTTCTCTGGTGCCTTTTTACTCTCTTGTTACCAAACTACTCTGTGTACCATATCTCATCGTTGTTATGTTCTTTTTTGAATTGTTTAACTTAGTGTACTTGCCCCCTTTTTATGTAATGCCCTCAAAAGAGAGCCTTTAAGTAATGATAAAAAAATTAAATGAAAAAACGTTGTTAAGTATTTGGGTCAAGAAAGCTGTGGATACTTCAGCTCACTGTACAGTATTTTGGGCACATTTATCTTTGTAGAGTTCATCTATGATGACTATATAATCTATGATTTTGTGATGCTATCATTGAAACACTCCTACTTTCTATTTATTTATTTATTTATTTATTTATTTACAATACCTTTAGGGCCATAAGGCGTTAGAGAGGGGAGTGGGTGTTAAGTTCAATGTTTGATACTGCTTCTCGGAATCTGATGGGGTCCTGAATGGTGACGTTTTCTTCGGGAAGGTCATTCCAGTCCATAATTGCATCATGAAGAGGAGCCTGCTGATATGTGCTGTGGAAAAACACTTTGGCCGGGCTATTTTATTGCAATGATCGAGTCTGGAGGAAAGATAAGCCGGTGGGTAAAGAAGAGACTGATTTAGAAGTGGTGAATACAAAACTTTATGCAGAAGCCAGAGACGGAATATTTTTCGACGCGTGAAGAGTAATGGGAGAGAGAGATTTGATTTAATGAGGGAGACACTGGAAAAACTGGAGTAATCAGACTGAATAAAACGCGCAGCACGGTTTTGAACAGATTCGATGTAGTCTGTTAATGTAGCATGATGAGGGTGCCAGATTGAAGATGCGTATTCTAATTTATACCGGACTAGGGCAAGATAGAGGAGCCGTTTTAGTTGAGAAGGGGCGGATCTGAAATTGCGACGAAGGAAACCCAAGCTTTTGTTAGCGGAACTCACAACTGAATTAATATGGTTTTCTCAGGAGAGGTTTGAAGTTAGAAGAACGCCGAGGTATTTATACATATCCGTGGGTTGGAGAGGGATGCCATTGAGAAAATGAACAGGAGAGGTTTGAAAAGAGGAACGAGAGAAGCGCATGCATTTACATTTGCTGACGTTAAGCGTCATCTGCCAGTTAGTACATTAGCTCTGAACTAGGTCGAGGTCATTTTGTAGGGTTAAAGAGTCATGAGGGGATGTTATTTTTCGGTAAAGGACACAGTCGTCGGCAAATAGGCACATGGGTGAAGATACCTGAAGAGGAAGATCGTTGATGTAGATGAGGAAAAGTATCGGACCAAGCACCGTTTTCTGAGGCACGCCAGATGTTATGGGGGCTAAAGTAGATGAACAATCATTAACATGAACAAACTGATGACGCTGAGAGAAAAAAGATTCAATCCAGGAGAGAACATTATTATCGAGGTTTAATGACGATAGTTTTAGAAGCAGTCTGTTATGCGGAACTTTGTCAAATGCTTTAGCGAAGTCGAGAAATACAGCGTCAGTGGGGTAGCCAGAATCAATGTTTGCGAACAGGTCGTTGGTTAAGCAGAAAAGTTGGGTTTCGCAGGAGTAGTTTCGACGGAAGCCGTGCTGCGATTTGTTTAAAAAGGAGATAGAATCAAGGTGAATAGATAGTTGCTTGTGGATTACGTGCTCGAGTATTTTAGAAGGTACAGAAGTTAGAGATATTGGCCTATAGTTTAAAGGAAAAGATTTATCACCGCTTTTGTGGACCGGGATGACCTTGCCGATTCTCCAATCCTCAGGAACCGCCGCTGTATCTAATGATTGCTGACATTTTTTTGTTAGAAATAGGCTTGAGGAATATTTAGTGCTTTGTAAGACCTTAGAATTTATGCCGTCGACACCACAGGAAGAGGACATTTTCAGTGACTTAATAATACTGACAATACATTCGTAATCAATACAAATTGGATCCATAGGTAAAACATTGCTAGTAATAGGTAAGGACAATGTTAAGGGACAGTGGGCGGTGAAATGGGAAGAAAATAAATGATTCAGAACTGTGGCACACTGATTAATCTCGATAATGTTCTCAGAATCATCAATAAGCGCTAGTGGGGAGTATGGTGCATGATTTACAACATTCCAAAATTGGCCCCGGTTGTTTAGTAGCTTAGATGGAAGGGTCTCCTGATAGAATATACGCTTCTGCTGCTCTAACATAATTTTATGATCAGTGGCACATTCATTATATCTAGACCAGGATAAAGCAGTGTCTTGTTTTTTGTTCACTTGGAGAATGTAAAATACATTGGATGTGACAGAAACCGCACTTAGGCGTCAATTATATGTCTGAGCTGTGCCTTCATTTTGTTTCAGTTGAAGCCCAATCTCAAACCACAGGGACTTGAGAGATATGTTTTTTTGTGCATGCCACTGTTGTGACATATTTGATAATCCTTATTGTTTGCTTAGTGGGCACAGCGGTTACATGAACTTGACCGCTCGACGACCGGATTATGTTAATTCATGAAATGCAAGTCGGCTCTAGCGTGACTCCAACACTGTCAACGATAGCGCCTCGAGCACGTATACTTTCACCTAACCTATATTTCCATGAGAGCGTGTGTTAATCAAACGCTAAACCAAGACGGGAGCTGCAGCCACCAGCTTTGACAGCGTCATACAACGAACTATAGTTTGGCACAAGAAAGCACCCTCTTCTATAGCGCATTGAAGCCTTGAACACTCGCATTTCAGAAAACGAAACGGAATTCTGCTACATTTTGGCTGGCTCCAAACATTTGCCTTTTAAGTATATGGTGTCTTTTCGCAAGAATCTAGACTAGAGAAATGTGTACTTTCGCAAACAAAATTTGTATCACTGTAATATATTGTCACGAATGACGAGGTGACAAAACAAAGGAATAACTGAGAAAACTGAAACGTTTAATGGGGCGAACTTGTGCCCAAAAATAAAAGGAAAAAGAAAGATAACAGCAGAGCGTCGCGGGCGTCGAAGGCGGCGAAGCAGCAGGATCGAACGCTGAGGCGAAAACTGACTTCGGTTCACCACGCGAAACCCCTTATGTACACGCGTGGGCTTCTGGAATAATCGGCGTAGAAAGTTCGACGCGTAGAACATTCGCACCTCGAACAAGCAAGGCGGCTCTCGAATTCACTAGAACATCACATCACAGCGTCAACAAAAATGTGTAGGCGCGGCCAGGAATCGAACCCTGGCCTTCTGCGTGGAAGACAAGCGCGATAACCGTTATGCCACGGGCGCGCTGCCTGCTTGGTCAGCTGCGCCCGCGGCATTATTCCCCCCTTTAAAAAAGTGCATCGTCCCGATGCAGCACAACACGAAAAGAAACAAAACAAATCCACAACTAAAGGACAGCAGACTCGCGAGCCACAATTCACCGTTCACAGTTCACAGTTCACTCGTCGACGACGCTGGATAGTGCTATCGTTCGTAATACGGCTTCAGCCGGACGACGTGCACCACCTCGGGTCGCGGCTGACGTCTGGTTGATGGTCGTGTTCCGTCGGGAAGAACTTCGTAGTTCAGATCTCCGAGGCGTCGGATGACCTTGTAAGGCCCAAAGTAGCGCTTCAGCAGTTTCTCGCTGAGACCGCGACGACGAATCGGCGTCCACACCCACACTCTGTCTCCGGGCTGGAAGTGGACGGCGCGGCGACGAAGATTGTACCGACGAGCGTCGACACGCTGTTGATCGTGGATTCGAAGGCGGGCTAGTTGGCGTGCTTCTTCTGCTCTCTGACTGACCGCATGGGCATCGTCGCATCCGTCATCCACAGGCTCATGGGGCAGCATCGCGTCCAGCATGGTCGTCACTTTTCTACCATGCACCAGCTCGAATGGCGTAAACCCGGTGGTTTCTTGAGCTGCAGTGTTGTAGGCGAACGTGATGTAAGGTAATACCTCGTCCCACGTCTTGTGCTCTACGTCGACGTACATAGAGATCATGTCGGCGATCGTCTTGTTGAGCCGCTCCGTTAGCCCGTTGGTCTGCGGATGGTACGCGGTGGTCCGACGATGGCTGGTGTGGCTGAGCCGAAGGATCTCTTGCGTGAGCTGGGCCAAGAACGATGACCCTCGGTCGGTTATCAAGACTTCGGGGGCGCCATGTCGAAGGAGAATAGACTCGACGAAAAACTTGGCGACTTCCACCGCTGTTCCCGACGGAAGGGCTTTCGTCTCCGCGTACCGGGTAAGGTAATCCGTGGCAACGACTATCCAGCGGTTCCCCGACGTCGATGGCGGGAAGGGCCCAAGCAAATCCATTCCAATTTGTTGGAAAGGCGTAGTAGGGGTCGATATTGGTTGCAGGAATCCCGCTGGTCTCGTCGGAGGTTTCTTACGCCGTTGGCACTCGTGACATGACCGTGTGTACAGATGAACAGTCTTCGGGAGTTTTGGCCAGTAGTACTTGTCACGAATCCGGGCGAGCGTCCTGCTGTAGCCGAGGTGTCCAGCCGTCGGGTCGTCGTGGCAGGCTTGAAAGATTTCTTCTCGCAGGCTGGCCGGAACAACCACCAAGGAACAGAGGCAACTGAACGGGCGCAGCTGACCAAGTAAAGGTGTATCCACACGACGGACCAAATTGCTGCTTTGGTCCGCGGGCCGCGCATCACGTGATCTTACGTCACCGGTTTTCGAGGTCCGCCGGCGGTCCGCGGCCCGCGCTTCTGAGAAATGCCAAGCGACTTTTCTCGCCCGGACCTTGGCGGCGGACCGCGGCGTTTTTAGTATAATTGAAGCGCTAAGTCTGGCAACAAGCTGGCTGTTGACCGCCAACTGTTGAAGACGAAGAAGACGAACCTTTTGTTGTGCGACGAAAAGAGTTGACTATGCAGACCAAGATCTTTCCTGCACATCCAGGGCTTCATCCAGCATGCCCTTTTCGGTTCACTTAAGTCCTCCTCGTCCTCAATAGTCAACGCCAGGGCCACCGCGGCCAAACGTCTCTTTCGTTCAACCTCCATCTTGGCTCCTTACAAATAGCCTCAAAGCAGCTCGCTGCATGCGTTTGGCGGAGCTGTGAGGTCGAGGGTTAGACCGGCCCGTTCGCTCTGTCGTCTGCTCTTTTGGTCCGCCGTGTGGATGCTCATTGCAGCCGGGCGGCCCGCGGGCCGCGCATCACGTGATCAATCGGTCCGCGGCCCGGTCCGTCGTGTGGATAAACCTTTAGCAGCGCGCCCGTGGCAATGTAAGTAATAAAAATTGGGTTGTGGGGATATTTATACAGCGTGTAGTTGGTCAGCCATTTAAAGTTGCGACGAGTCACTCACTGTAGACGAGCAATTTAGCCAGTGCGGTACAACCGCTAGCCTGGGGTCTTTAACGTGCACCACGCAGTAGTGATACACGACCGCACGCCGGTACGATCCTCATCCAGATCGAAACGGGCAGGGGTGGGGCTTGAACCCAGGATCCCTGTGTTCTGCAGCGCGAGCTTTCGCCCACGCGCGTCGAGCTGGGTGTGCTTTAGTCCGCTCGGCCACCGATCCCCCCAAGTAATAATTGAGTAAAACCTTTGCATTCTATGTAAATTACGGTAGGGGCTACCGTCCCTTTGTGTAAAACAAATAATGTTTTTTTATATAACAAGCGGGTCACTCAACAGTCAAGTACTAGTGTCGGATTATTGTTGCCTCTGTTCCTTGTTTGGGTTTTTATATGCTCGTATGTTGATATGTTGTGGTGTGTCAGCGGTTTTCATTTGTGCAATATCATTTTATCATCATAAAAAGCGGCGCCGCAGGCCTTTATGGAATGGGTGATTTGCCTTTCTGCCGCTCCGCGTCTCTCCTGAGTTGAAATAAATGTATCAATAAATATCAGTGTGTTGTAGATGTGTGAATACTGCCATCAACTCGAGTGTAATGTTTCCGAAAGTACAAATCGAATCTTCCTTTCATTTTATAGTTTTCGGCATGCTCACTAGCTGACGCAAAAAGTCGCCCAATTTTATTTTAGCCTTTTCAATATGTCCATTTGTTGTGAAAGGAACTATAACCACTTTAACTGTCTAGTAGGGAAAGTAATCGTGTATAAAATGGCAGCCGCTCAGTTCTTTTTTTTTTCACTGGATCTTTTAGTGGACGTTTCCTACACGAAAACTGCGAAGTTTGCGCACACACGAGATATGATTGAATACCTGGATACGCTAAAACCTCGCGATGTCACATTCAACGCTGCTCGCGTGAGAGATGTCAGCGGGACGTCGTAAACGCCGGTCGGGTCACTGTCGGAACTATTCGTCATTGTTCACAGTAAACGAGGCTGTTTTAATAAAGTCTTCATGCCTGTGGTCGAGAAAATATTCCTCTTGAAGATGATTCGGTCTCGATAATAATGCAGCCTGCATAAGGCCCCGGAGGTCGGCTGAATCGCTGCGCGAACGGGACTGGTCGACGGGGAAAGACGCGGCTGGATGCAGTCGCTCCCACTATCGCGTAATCGCCGAAATGGATACGATGTCGGCGCTTTGGGGCGGGTGCCTAACGCTGGTTTAGCGCGTATGGAGGAGTGCGAATAAAAAAGGGCAGAACTACTCTTTCACGCCGGCAAAAGCCGTGTAAAGCGCTTGGTCTCACTTGTAGATCCCGTCACACGTCAAGCGGCCGCCATTTAAATTTATGCGGCCAATGCAAAAAAAACAAAAACACCACTTTTAGACGTGCGATTGCGGAACGAAGTACACGTTCAGAGATGTTCATATTACACAAGACCTTGCGTGTCAACAAGATACAGCGAGCCCTGCGTCGAAAAGAAACACCATTTGGGGTGGTCGCACTAGGACAACGGTTTACATGTCTTGAGGTGCAGATTTTTGCTACCTGTGCAACTGTAAAAGATGTAGCGCCGAAATACCGATTGAGACCTCTCAAGAAATGAGTTCTGGCCTACATGAAGCCAACCTTAAGCTGGTCTACGCCTTCCGGAAGCACTGGCAAAGGAGCGGCTGCGCGAAATATACTTTGTGCCATGCTACAATTTCCTCTACCGCGAACAAAGTTTTCGAAATACGATAAAGAGATTCTACGTAACACTGAGGCTGTTGCCAAGGGGTCAATGAGACTGGCTGCTGAAGAACCGAATGAATCGGATATGACTTGTTGTCATAAAGGAAAAAGTATACTGGCCTATAAATATGTTTAATATGGCGTACCTCAGCCTGCAATATCAGACGCTGCCGAAACCCTGATGCACTGAGAGTGGGGGTCTATCTGGGAACAGAAACCTCCGCTTGCTTTATTAGACTCCTGGCAATCGAGAAAATGTTGAACCACCTCAAACTGCAACTACTGTGATTTAACAGTACCTTGTGCAACAGTTATTTTCTTTGTCGGTGTTCGTACGTTTCCTGAACTAAATTATTCTTATTGACGGTTTGCTGCTATTTGTGGTAGAAACAGCACAAAAGGAAACGCTTGTAGAGAACAGCGCAAGGTCCTGTCTGTTTTTCTTTTTCGTCCTCGTTTCTTTTCGCATTGTTTCCACCATAAAAACCCACCAATCTGATGATAATGCAATTAATGCAAAGGTGCAAGCGAGCTGAACAAGAATGACGCATGCCCGTGATTTTAACAACAGAATAAATTCGTGCGGTTACCAGAATGTCATCACAACCCCAACTCGTGTATCACTCACGGGTCAATCCATCCTTGACCTTCTCATTGTAAATATAGGCACACCTATTCCCGTGGCAGGTACAATATGCTATGATATAAGTGATCACTGTCCCAATTTTATAGCGTATTTTGCTTCTACATCATGGGAAAAACACGTCAATCTAAATTAACATATCGGTGCCTATCAAGCAGGAACCTGGATACCTTCCGTAGGTATATCGTTAATGCTGACTGGTCATCCGGCTTTAGCAAAACCAACGGTAGTGACGCTTATGACGGATTCTTATCAATATATCTTCACCATTAAAATGCCTCTGTTCCTCGCATAACCGAAAAACAAAAAAGAAAATTAGAAAGCCTTGGATAGGACCTGAACATTTAAAAATGATTAACGAAAAAAACAATCTTTTTACAGCGTTCTTGCGTCCGAGGGAACCGTGTAAACTCGCAGTTTTTAAGAAACATAGAAACAAGTTGACCGCCGAGTTAAGGAAGGCAAAAACATCTTACTATGGCCTACCTTTTTTTTTCTAGGTGTCCAAAAAGCGCCCTGAAAGAGTATGGAAGGTAATAAACGAGGTTCTTAAACTACAAAACAAGAAATGTAACACAACTGAATTAACAATAGGAAACAACAAACTTTCAGGGGTCACATTAGTCGAGCATTTCATTGCGCACTTTGCGAATATGGTTAGACCGCTGAATAACATCACTGGATCGAAACCCGGGTACCAATGTAGTGAAACCGTGCCTGAACCTACGAATGATATCCTTTGTTAATTCAATGTCTATCTATGAGATGAAGATTTTGGCCCCGTAATGAACTTCATGCTAGTAATGGGGTAAAGTATGATATGAATGCAATAATTATGAAATCTGGGCTTAAAAAACACCCACTCAACAGACATAGAGGACGTTACAGGAATATAAGCCTGTAATATACGTAACTGATGCTATTCGCTCCCTATCTAAACTACACATTTAATTTAGTTCTAGAATTTTGGTAGCTTTCCAAGTAGAATGAAAAAGGCAAACGTTTCGGTCATCTTTAAAGGAGAAGAAAAAAATGACTTTAATAATTACTGGCCAGAATTCATTCTTCCGGTGCTCTCTAAAGGACTTGAGAGAATCATTTTTTCACGCGTTAACAATTTTTTTGTCTAAACACGACATACTTAATGACAGTCAACATGGATTTCGACAGAAAAAGTCAACAGAAACAGTACTTTTAACAATGAAGGAACTTATAATTAAGAATATTGAAGGAAATCGGCTTACCCTCGGAGCATTTATTGCCTACAGTAAGGCATTTGATTACATAAACCACAGGACATTGCTAAAGAATTTGCAAGCATACGGTGTCCGCAGGGTTTGCCCAATCGTTGATTTAGTCTTACCTTCACGACCGGAAGCAGTGTGTAGCAATAGATAATAACATTTCATCTTCAAATTAATTACCGCCGGTGTTCCACAAGGAAGTGTTTTAGGACCGTTCCTTTTCAATGTGTATATTAATGATGTTGTTCAGCAGGATAGTAACGCAATCTATGTGATCTATGCGGATGACATGAGCCTGTTTATTTCCGGATGGGATACAAATGAAATAATTTTAAAAGCTGAAAGGGAACTTTTGGAATTGTGGCACTGGTCCAACAAAACGGTCTAAAAATAAATACACATAAATCTAAGGCTATTTTATTCAAAACTACACATAAGCAGACACAAACAATACACGAATTATTACTCGGTGGCACTTCTATTGAAATAGTTAACAGGCACAGGATCCTTGGAGTTACATTTTCTGCCAATATGACATGGACAGATCACATTGAAGCTTTAGCTAAGTCCTTATCATCGGCGACAGGAGCCTTGTCACGATGTCAACAGATCCTTCCATATCATTATATGATATGGAAGAGATTCAAATTTATCATGCCCTATTCACTTCACACATAAATTAATGCACGCTCGTATGGCGCACGACCACAGCAGGAAACGTACACACAATCCTTGTTCTTCAAAGAAAGCGATTCGATATATTGCTAATCTGCCACGCTTACAATCAACCGCACAATTGTACACAAATTATGGTATAATAAGCGTTAAAAATATGTAATGAATTTCGTTTATTGCATTATTTATTCTTGTCAAATGAAAGTTTCAGATCATTTTTAGAAAGGACATCTGACCTATCGAAACAAATAAGTGACCCTCGCACCCGCAGCTGCGACAGGTGGTTAGTGCCGCGCCGGTGCACTGAATACTTGTCGCAGTCGCTGACATATAACTTACCTTTTATTTTAAACAAGTATCTAGAACAAAATATTAACTTTGATACATTTACTAGTAAAAAGAGCGAGAATTTTTTTGCAAACAATAGATGATAATGCATTAGTCTCTATCTTAGTATATGGGAAAGTTTTGGTGTTCAAGCCTTTATTGTGATTTTTACTACAAAACAGACCATCTGATAAATTTGATCTATGTCATTTATAATTTCATCAACTGTTGATAATCTTTATATAGTGTTTGGCATTCGCCAGATAGAATTGTATACATTCGCACGGTGTTTATGTGTACTCATATTTTACGCGTCATATTTTGTTGTACTTTTGCACAAAACGTTGCTTTCTGTATGGGCCTTCAGACACTCTCAAGCTGTCAACGACAGCTTTTTCGCCCGGGGACCCCTAACACTGTGATAAAAATAAAATTGAATTGAATTGAATTATTTGCATTATCATCATAAACTCTAAATGCAGGCCATTCACCCCTGTCGGTTTAAGACTGTTGGCAGCAGAGAAAACCCGTTTGCTCTACTGACGTCTAACTCCTGGTTAGCTCAGTTGGTAGAGCGTTCCACTGGAAATAGAGAGGTCTCTGGTTTGATACCAGGACCAGGCGGAATATTTCGATCGCGCACAAGTCACCTAGTTGTGTTTGCAGATTTGTGTTTGTCCTTTGTCCACCTTGTTCCCCTTCTCCGAGGGCTTATTTTCACCACCAATCTTCCCCAATTTACATTCAACTAAGTTTGTGGCTGTTTATCCTGCATGAAACGAAGTATGGCAAGAAAAAGCTCTAATGAAATTTCTCATTGTATCCGATTTATAATACATATATACAGTAGATATAACGCTGAAGTATTACGTGCAGAGAGCGTCTTGAGTCTTTGGACACTGTGTGAGCCACCAAGATATGTTTAGGTGAATGCATTTTATAACGCGAGAGCAGTTTCAGAGTGACTACTAACAGACGACGCAACAACGACGACGACGAAGCTCGCGCGCGCGCGCTTCCGAGCGACTTGGAAGATGCACTTCCGCGCATGCGCGCTGAATTGCGCCTCATGTCGCCGCGCCCGTCGCGTCCCCTGCAAGAGCGAGGGAAAGTGGACGTAACGACCGGGAGCGAACCCATCACGCTAGAACCAGTTCAGTCCAAACCATGACCGTCCAAACGAAAGGCGGCGGCTTCAAGCACCAGAGCAACGAATGCTGACGCCTTAAAAAAACAGCATACCACGAGGTCTTTCAACCTGACACCACACTTCCTTG
Source organism: Ixodes ricinus (assembly GCA_037355805.1). NCBI lineage: Eukaryota > Metazoa > Arthropoda > Arachnida > Ixodida > Ixodidae > Ixodes > Ixodes ricinus. The sequence continues at coordinate 8,016 of JAZHYW010022310.1, read as the reverse complement.
AATCTTTATTACTCAATGACCCGCAACTGCTATGACCTCCACGCCAGTCCTGTCGACAAGAGTCCCGATGATGTTGTCGTCGCTCACATAAACACGCAGTGCGCCAGCAGCGGAACCATCAACACGGACACCAACACGACCACCGCCAACATAACGGTGTAGTCCAACTTGTCCACCTCCCTGGACGGTCTACTCTGGTCGCCGAAGTCCATCCTCGTTTGGAGCGGTTTCAGCACTCTCTCCCTCGTCCTCAGGATGGCATCCGCAGCGCCGGGCCACGGGTGGGGTCCCTTGCGGTAGAAACAACAACATAAAAAATATGATGCAGTACTGCAGAAGCAGGTGAGCGAGTCGGTGTTCAAATTGTACGAAAGATTGCAATAGGCCTTTTCCGAAAATCCCACATTTCACTATGTGGCGCGGGGAATTGTTGGTCCGTTCTAATACACTCGCGCCGGCTCGTACGCTCCGTGCGTCCTAGAATTGGCTCAATTCCTTGTTTCTTATCACTGAGAGTTCAGAACGCAAGGAAAAGAAAGCAAACTCATCAAAAAGCCAATAGTATCCCGTTCTGTTATCGTTCTGCTTTCTTTGCGTTCTGAAATCGCGAAATGCTAAATCAATGCGAAACGGGCCTTATATTACTGGTACTCCTTCACGCGTCGTACGTCGGATTGCCGTAGAGCGTAAAAAGGGCGATTGGATGCTCTGCGTATTTCCGGTATGATATATTTTATTTTAGTGTACCGACCAAATCGTCCTATGAAAAGATCGCCGCGTTTTTACGATGCGTTTCATCGTTTTTTTTTGTTTTGTATCTTCTTTAGTGCGATTGCATAGAAAACGCGCAGACTGGGGTAAGGAAGCGCGGAGTGGGGTTGGTTCGTAACGTGTCACCACGTGACGCCTACAAAGTAAGCGCGGTTACAGATGCAGGCTGTTTGACAGGAAACTAACTCTGCTGCCTTACCCTATAGTGCCTAGAGCCTGTCTCCAACTCGTAGTGTTTACCGCGTCCAAAAAAATGGACCCTCGATTTCCGCCTGATGACGTCATAGAAGTGTCATGCTGTCGACCGGTCGCGATCCTGGCGGCGTCACAGCAGCGGTGGTGGTATGTGGCAGACGCCTGTTTTGCTGCAGGCCGCTCTCCAGCTTGACAGTCCACGGAAGCTTCGTCAGCTAGAAGTTGGGACGCAGTGACGACAGCGCCACTCGCGTTGGCTCGTGCGTTTTGCCGGAACCTCTACGGCCAACCACCAGAATCGCGACATCTGACAGCATGACACTCGGGCTTTTATGACGTCATCTCAGGTCACTTCGGGACCACTTTTGATGCATGGGCCGCTAAACACACCAGTCGTAGACGCGCTCCAGGCACCATACCTTCACGTTCATCGAAAGCACGCCCTCCGTCAAAAAGAGCAAAAACTCGATTCGCTTCTACGATGGATCATTGTCAAATGTGAGTGCCATTTAGTGGCTGCTGCGCCAATTATTCGAGTCCTGTCATTGTTGGACCACGTACCCTGAGCACGTATTAGACACTAGGACTGCGGTCAGCTTTCTGCAAAGACTTGGAGCCAATGACACTGTTTGTGCCCAACAAATGGCGACAGCCATTGTTGCTTCATGTTTTTTTTTTTTTAATGTCCATTCTGCATGAATAAAGTTCCAATGCTATTTTTATCTCAAGTCCGCAGACAGAATATGCATCGTGTCTTGAGTTGCGCCGTTTTGCTATGATAATTTCGAAGCGCAAGGTGCAAGTTGAATTCCTCTAGAACTTATCGGATTTATATCGCCCTAGAAATTTAGGGAGCAAAACTAAATTGATGTGGAATTATAGACGAATTCGCGTCTTCCCGTTGCGTGTAACGGTGAAACGTTACAATTCGCCGGTACTCTTCCGCGTTACACTTTTGAGGATATTTTAGGCGAAAGCCTTGTATGTCCCATGACGAGAAAAGGCGCGGGCGTTGTGCCCGAAAGATATGTTCATAACAATACGTCATCAACCACGCGCCGCTCAAGGTCAAAGCGGACGTGCCTACAGAAATAAAACACAACGAAAGCACAGCAACGCAGATGCTTCGTCACGGAAGGCGTGGAGCCGGCGGGGGCGCCGCGGCTGCGCAGTGGTGGAGCGTGATGTCACCGCCGGAGCGCTGTGTGCAGAAGGAAGACATGGCGCGCTGCTTCCGACGCGTCAGTTACGCTGCGGACTTGATCTGTGCTTGTTGTGTGCTTCGTGTGATGCACTGTGAGGCGACCGCATCTACATCTACGGCATCGACATCGCCAGCAGCGTCTTCATCTATGGCGGCTTCCGCAGGCAAACGTGGCCGCCCACGCAAATACGCCACAGCCGAGGAAGCAAGGGAGCGGATCAGTGCGGCAAGTCAAGCGAAGAGGCAGGCAACGAAAGCAACCAACGTCCTGTCTCCGAAGTCACGCCGTGCTCGTCATCCAAGTTTGCAGCGTGCAAGTCGAAACACCATATGCAATCTCAGGTCAACCTCATCATCTGTGCAGCATGGGGATCCGAAAGTTCGTGGTCTGGTGGCCAAGGAGTACGAAAACACGCAGACCGATTACACAACCCGCGGAACTATAATGCTTTTGCATTCGGGCATTCTCCCCTATTGGAAAGACCAGTTTGAAAAAATCTAACTGGTCGGGCCGGTATTTGGACTGTACAAACTAGTATTTGGACTGGGTCAAGCTCGTATTTGGACTGATCAGACTGTCTAACGGGAAATCAAACTGGTGCAACTGGTAGCCAGATTGGTCGAACTGGTAGCCATATTGATCTAACTGGTGACCTGATTGCCGTCTAACTGGTCACCAGATTAACCTGACGAGTCACCGTATGAGGCCCTAACTGGTCGCCAGATTGGCCGAACTGGTCACTAGATTGGCCGAACTGATCAGCAGGTTGGCCGAACCAGATCACATGACGCCGAACTGGTCACCAGACTGGCCGCACTGGTACAGCTGGTAACCAGATTTACCAAACTGCTCACGCAGATTGGCCTACCTGGTCAAACTGGTTACCGGAATGACCCCCTCTTCGTCATTTTATTTGTAGGGGTGTGCGAATTGGCTTTCAAATAATTACGGCATGATCGCGCGTTTACTTTTACTTTAAGAGATTCATCTCCTGAGCCGTTCACAAATACTCTCAGAGGTATGGCATTGCTGGGGAAAAAATCAACATGCTGGGAATATTTTTTATTGCTTTGACGGTCACCGCGAAATTCCGTTGCGATTCAAAACGACCGAGCGCAAGAGACGGAAACGCAGAGCTCGGAAGTAGGGATCGGGATCGTGTGCTCTTGTATTGATGTTTTGTATGTGCCGTTGACGTGTATGCGCTCAATGTATGTTCAGCCTGATGCGTGTAGTAGGCGCATTGTGTCTGCATTTGTGTATAATAAAGATTTCCGAAGGTGGCGTGAACCAAATTGGGAACATGTTTTGTCGAACCAGCGTGACAAGTCAGCCAGTGTGACCAGTTCAACCACCATGACCAGTTCAACCATCACGACCAGTTCAACCACCATAGCCAGTTAACCAGTGTGACCAGTTCGAACGACCTTGACCAGTTCAACCAATATGAAACTGGTCAAACTGGAGCAATAACCAAGTTTGAAACTGGTACGAGGGTTTGAACTTGTCTTTCCAATCGATCATCGCCGCAGTGGTTGGACACGAGCCACTACACGTGTGTCCGCGGAGGCATTGATTGTTACGAGCCCAAGTCGAGTGCTCACGCAGTTCTCGTGTCCAATCCATGAGCCGCGCTATACTGTCGTCAGGCAGGTGGTTTCGATCCCACAATTACGTCATCAAGCTTTGCGAAGGCAAAACTAAAAGAAAGAGTCCCCTTTGATCATCGCAATTTTACCGCGATAAAGAAGCTTCTGAATCAGTGGCGGTCCGTGCGAGTCTAGACCTTTACAACGGCAGTCTTAAAGAAAGCGATTTACAACGCGCGTCTCTGGTTTTGAGACTGTACATCAGTGTTGCCCGACTGCGCTGGGCTGTTGGTTTTCTCGTCAGTGGCCTGTGGCAGCCTATGTAGTCTCAATTCTGGAAGATGGTGTCGACTAAATTAACGAGTTTTATTGTTTCTTTTGTGCTCTATGACGAATAAAATTTCTCGAGGTTCTTAAGAAAGCATTTTGCTATTTTTGTAAACAAAATATTGAAAGCTATTTTTGTGACTCTGTGTTGCGACAGAAGAAATACAATTGAAATGGTTGTTTCATTTTATGTTGATATTTTTACTGCGCCATACACTCAGCCGTATCAATCTACAAAGGTCTTAACAGTCGAAAATATTTGTCGCATAGGATAGCCGAAATGCATGGATATTCACCGCTGACAACACGAAATTCAACGAGTCTCATCAATCGAACATATTGTATGTACCCCACAGTGCAGCGTTATCCGAACAGGATTTATTTGAGAAAGATCTCAAATAACACAGCATATTCCACATACAGTGTCGACGAGTTAATTCACAAACGATCGGACGGAATCTCGACTTGTCTTTGGGCACGCTTTGAAGACAGCTGCTTTTTAGCACACCACAAAAGCGAGTGAACGAACGTGTCTATTCTGCCCCCATACCCCGAAGCATAGTAGCTATTCTTGCCGAAGATAGGGAATATAGCAGGAAGGAATTTTCGGAGATTATCTCGACGGAAATAATCCTCGAAGGACAGTCGAACGGCCGGCGTAGCGGGCTGCATGACGTTCGCTCTTTTCGTTTGTTTCTTGCGAAGTTCGAGCAGGCTACAAGCTCCTGGTATTCCCTGTGTTTCACAGTGAACGATAACACAGAAGGGGTAAGTATCCTGAAAAGTCAAATAAAGTAAAAATTTTAAAAAGAGCTGCTGAACCCTGAATGCACAACGCAGGGTGGAGAGTGGCGCTGACCGGGTTTCCACAGCTCAAGCTCAGGCGCGTGGGAGAATTTTCTGGCTGATAGGGGTCGCACGAGTCACAAGTTGGCGGTGGCCAGATAGCTATTTTTGCTAAGGTCTATACTTGGGCCAAATTAGGACCGGTACGCCTCTGTAATGTCATGAACGTGAACGAACCTTAAAGGGGTTGTTATGTGATGGAATTAATACTGACACCTCAAGGAAGAAAGACACAAGCGCGCTCCGTCGTTTCGAGCAAACCCTCTTTCTCTTCCTTTTCTTGCAGTACGAAAGCTCGCGCAACACGAATCACTCACACAAAATACAACAATCTCCCCCGGATGAGCTGATGAAGCTCATTAATTACACAATTCTAAGGGAACAACTGTACGGGTCGCTTGAATTCTGCTCCCCGGGTAACAAAACTCTGCAGGAACGCACCCTGCCATCCCTTCCCATGAACGTCTCCTTGATTCGGCACGTCCTCCAGATGTGCCTAGGCCGGCGGTCTTCAGTCGCCGCAGAGTCCTCGTCTCTCCTGGGCCCGGCGCCGTTTCCTGGTACGAAGACTTGGCGTTTTGCTTCTCGGCGAAGCGCTTCTTGTGGGCCCCGTCCAGGCGACGGCTGAAGGCGCGATCGTTGTCGACCGTCTCCTGTTCCAGGCGCTTCTCGATAATGATGTCGACCTCGTTCACTTCGTCGTGGTCGAAGACCCGGTCGCCGGGTGTCTGCTTCAACGTTGACGGAAGCCTCTGTGTGGATTTCCTGTGGGCCGGGAGGGCCCTCGTGTACTGCCTGAGCAGGGAGACACCGTCGTCCACTTCGCCCTGCTGCGCGACGCCGCTGGCTTCGTCGATGATCACCCAGAGCTCGGGCAGCTCGGGCAGGTAGGGCGGGTAGGACCCCTTGACGGGGCCGTCGGCGGGCCCCTCGTCGGCGCCTCCGCCGTAAGACTGGGTCATCGCGCAGCGACTCCGGCAGACGCCCTTGGTAGACTACACCATCTCCTCCTCTCACGGTAACCCTCATCACGTTCGTGGCCGACGAATAGATTGCCGTAGACTTGGTTGTTCCGAACTGGCCCTGCAGAGTCCATCCAAACACCGTGTCCACTGCCATCAATTTGGGGCTCAGGCGCCTCACGCTTCCGGTGACTACATCCCAGTAATGATCGGCCCCGATCAGAAGCCCGATTCCGTCCTCGACGGCATTGTCAGGTGTGACGTCCGCGATGTTCATGCCCTCCATCTTCATCTGTGTCACCACGACCTCCGAGGGGGCCATCATGAGGCTAGCGCAAATGTAGGGCACCTCGAGAGCCTCCACCCGGACTTCTTTCCTGTCGAACCGACTCCGTAGCCAAAGTTCCACCCGGCGGCACTTCGTTGGATTTGTCGTTGCGTTCCCACCGAAGGTAAAAATTCTGAGGTCCTCCTCGCCCAGTATCCTGAGATGCAGCCTCTCTGATATGTCTCGTCGAACAAACGTACGCTGACTGCCACCATCCAGCAGGAGTCTGAGGAGCGTGCGCCCCTGAAGACCTTCGGCCCACACACGTGCTGTCTGCAGTAGCACCTGGTTCTTGCTTCGTCCGGTTGTTTTGTCTTGGATTCCGAGTGATGACTGCAAAACCTCTCCTCCCGCTACCTCCTTCACCGCTGTGATCGCTGCGTCCCTTTCCGCTTGCGTACCGCGTCTTGTCACGTTGGGATTGCACATGGCGGTGACGTGTCGTCCGCCACACCGCGCACATCTCAGCCATCTGGCGCCCCTGCATACTCGTGACAAGTGCCCTCTTTTAGTGCAACGGAAACAGCGGTTTTCTCGCTGCAGGACGGCTTTTCGGTCTTCCAGTGACAACCCAGAAACACAGCTGTCCGGGCCGTGATCGTCCGTGCGACAAAACACGCATCTATTGTCTGCCTCGGTTGTTGTGGTAAGCGCCGCCGCCGATGCAACTCTGGGTCCCTCTGCGCTGTCGCTGTCGCTCCGCCGGCGAACCGTTCCCTCAGTTACCGGTTGCATCCTTTCGCGGCACTCCACCTCACCTTTCAAAAAACTCAAGAACCCTCGCAACTCGTTCTCTCGGTTTACTGACTGCGCGTTTACCTTCCGGCTGTACTCCAGCCCAATATCGGCTGGTATCGCTTTACGTAAAACCGTTAGGAGCAGCACTCCATATGTTTTCTCTTCGACCCCGAGGGCCTCAAGGCTGCGGACACCCGTTTCGATTTGGTCATACAGCGTCCTGAGTCTCTCGACGTTCCTGGAGTCGTGAACCGCTCTAACAGCCAACAACCTCGACATGTGGTCTTCGACAATTAGGTCCTTTTGTCCGAATCTTTGTGTAAGAAGGTCGAGGGCAACCTGGTAGTTTTCGGTTGTCAATTGGAGTCCCTCGATCGCGACGTCAGCCCTACCAATGAGGTAGCTTTTCAGGTACTTGAATTTGTCAATGTCGGAGAGGGACTCGTTCTGATGGATCGTTGCGTTGAATTGGCCCCAGAAGCCGGGCCATAATCGAATGTCTCCTCCGAATTTAGCGATCTCCAATTTCGGTAGCCTTACTGTTGTCAGGGCGTTGTTAAATGAAGGCTGTCTTGAGTCGCTGCCGTGTGTCAAAGAACCGGACGCTGTATTGCTCCTCGTTTCGTGTTCCTTGATCTTCCGCTTCACTCGTGTTTTGGCTACGCTGATGCGTTCAGCATACCCTTCAGCGCCACTCACTTCCTCTTCTAGAGCTTCATCTTCGACCGATGGCTCTATTTCTCTGTCGAGCTCTTTTAGGGAGGCTTCTTTTAGGAGAAGAATGTCAAGCTTTTCTTCCAGCTCACCTATTTCAGTCGGATCCGAGGTCAGCAGGGCGCCGATCTCGTTGATCACCCTCGTTGTGGCGGCTCGCAGGCTTGTCCTTTTTCTCTTGAGGCGTTCGATACTTTCCTGGCTTGGGTGCGGCATGTCCTGGTTGTAGTTAATTCCCGGGTTTCGGCACCAAATGTTATGTGATGGAATTAATACTGACACCTCAAGGAAGAAAGACACAAGCGCGCTCCGTCGTTTCGAGCAAACCCTCTTTCTCTTCC